>JAMOIN010001955.1:0-40975 GCA_024666655.1 Dascyllus trimaculatus
GTGTCTGTGTGTGTGTGTGTGTGTCTGTGTGTGTCTGTGTGTCTGTGTGTGTGTGTCTGTGTCTGTGTGTGTGTGTGTGTGTGTGTCTGTGTGTGTGTGTCTGTGTCTGTGTGTGTGTCTGTGTGTGTGTGTGTGTGTGTGTGTGTGTGTGTGTGTGTGTGTGTGTGTGTGTGTGTGTGTGTGTGTGTGTGTGTGTGTGTGTGTGTGTGTGTGATCCAGGTGAGGTTGTGGCTGCAGGACGTTGGTGAAGTTCGTCTGAAGACTTTGGATGAACCTGAAGATTCTCTGGAGCTTCTCACCAGAAAACAGCAGGAATTCAAGGAGTTCTACACAACTGCATATGTACGGCACACACACACACACACACACACACACACACACACACACACGTCACTGCCACCTACTGGAAGGATGAAGACTAGCAGTTAGTTCCAGAACTCTGCTCAGATTTCTGCAGAAGTCTTTTAACCTTTAAATGAGAGCAGCTTCAGCAATAAATAAAGCACTATGTAGAGACATGCATTCAGTTCTACCTGTTACCTGAATAGTAAAAACTCACCTGGACTCAGTGACATCACTCAGGTAACCCAGGCAGCAGCTGTAATAACAGATTAATAAGACAGGTTTTAGTTTGTTGACTTTATTGTACAGTAAAAACCACAAGAAGGAGCAGACTGGAGGGACGTTCAGGCCTCAATCAGATCAATGCAATGTTTAATGACTGTAGTGGACTCAGTGGATTATCAGGAATGATCATTTCCTCCTCCTCCTCCTCCTCCTCCTCCTCCTCTTCCTCCTCCTCCTCCCCCCCTCCTCCTCCAGGAGCAGTGTAAACGAGGAGAGGATCTCCTGTCTGGTCTGGATCGATGGGCTGAGGTGAGGTCAGCTGACCTCCAGGTCTACGAGGTGAAGGTTCACTCGTTCTGGGCTCAGCTGCAGGATTTCTCTCAGCGGGTCGACAGCACCGGACAGAACCTGGACCGGGCTGTTCAGCTGTACCGCTTCCTGGACCAGGTACTGTTGACTCCTCCTCAGAGAGCCTCTGATCCTCCTCTTTACCAGACTTTTCATGGTAATTCAGTTTGACCCTGGTCAGCTCAGCTGCTGGTTTGGGTTCTGTCCGTCAGTAGAGTCGTGTTCTGATCCGAGGAGGCTGCTCTGTCTGAAAGTATTCATGGTATGAAGGTAAACTCTGCTTCAGTGATAAAGCTGCTGTAGATGAAGAACCAGGTGGTTCTGAGGGGGTTTGGAGGAGCTTTGTTCTGTGAAGGATGTGAATGATGAAGGTTGGTGGGAGGTTCAGATGTTGGTTCTCTGTTGACTCCTGGAGACTCCTGGAGACTCCTGGAGACTCCTGGAGACTCCTGGGCAGCACCATGGAGGCTTTCTGTAGCACCTCCTACCTTCAGGCTGCTGCTTCGTTCGTCTGATGATATCTGCTGTAGCTTTCTGTGACTGGTCCAAACCTCAGAACACCGAACACACTAGAAACCAGCCGGACCCTGGTTCTGATGGGTCCAGCTGGGCTGTTTGTTTCAGACCTGTGGGTTCTGCTTAAACCAACTGAATGAGGATCAATAAGGTGTGAAGATCCGTCTGAGAGCAGCTGTTCATCCCCAGATCGTCTCCTACAGAGACTCTGACAGCGTCTATTCAGGCCTGGGGGGAGGAGGGGGAGGAGGGGGGAGGAGGGGGAGGCTCTGTCAGTACTGTTCAGTTAACTGGAGCCTCTGAGGGGGGGCCTCTGTCTGCTGGACTCTGTCTGCTGGACTCTGTCCTGTAGGAGGAACCGTTCCTCACTGATCCAGAACCTGAACGTCAACAAACGACAGATTAAAAACCTCTGAACGTAGAAAAGTCTAAAAACCCTGGATATGAACACACTGATGGGTCTGTGTCTGTGTGCTCACCTGCTGCCTCCTGATTGGTCGATTCTGCAGGTAAAGCATGCCGGCAGTCACAGCGTTTATCACACAGCTTGAAGCTCTGCTGAAACCTGGTATCTCCACATCTCACATTTATCAGGACAGAAACAGAGAAACACGAGCAAACGTGAAACATACGTGTGAAACCCTGTGTGTGTTTATGGTGTGTGTTTATGGTGTGTGTGTGTGTGTGTGTTTATGGTGTGTGTGTGTGTTTATGGTGTGTGTGTGTGTGTGTGTTTATGGTGTGTGTGTAGTCCAGGTATCACTCCAGTGCCAAGTTTTCCCTCCTTCCTCTTTTCACTCTTTTCTTTCACCACAAAGTCTTTGTCGCCGTGGTTACCCCCCTGAGGGACCGCCCATCTGCCATTCAGACTCTGAAAGAGGAGGGGGGCAGTGTGTGTGTGTGTGTGTGTGTGTGTGTGTGTGTGTGTCTGTGTGTGGTCAGGATGCCGCTCTTTGCTTGCTTCAGTCAGTCTGCAGAGCTTCAACCGAACACACCGAGGTACGATACACGCTTTATACACGCTTTATACACGCTTTATACACGCTTTATACACGCTTCACACACACAGACACACACAGACACACACATCTGAGTCGTGTTGTGAGTACTTTTGTCAGAGTTTGTGTGTCTGTGTGTGTTTTGTGTTCAGTAGTTTGATGGTAACTTGGCTTTAGCTTCACTGCAGCGACTCTTTCTGTCTGTTGCTCTCCCTCTCTTTTAACGTGTGTGTGTGTGTGTGTGTGTGTGTGTGTGTGTGTGTGTGTGTGTGTGTGTGTGTGTGTGTGTGTGTGCAGAAGGTTAGCAGGACTTGTTCGAGCTAGCAGACGTTAGCGGTTGTTTTTTGCGTGGTTCTGAGCAGAGCCGGCTGTTTGAGCTCTCTGGCTGACCCGACACACTGCTGCAGCTCTGCCTTCATGTTTTATGAGCTCAGGATCCACCAGGACTCAAACACTTCACCTAAAGTCAGCCTTGAAAGTTTTACCGTAAAGAGTTTTTAGAGGAAAGCTGCAAATCAGGATTTCTGAATAATGATGGGACGTGTGATTTAAAAGAACAACAGCTGGACTCCTGAAACGTTCCTTCAGATCCACATGAACTCCTTCAGCCGTCCTCCTGGGATGACCCGTTCTGTCCTGTTTGACTGTAAAGCTGGTTTCTGTTCGATGTGACGTGAGATGACAAGCAGCCGCTGTCGGGACGCCTCCCCAGAACAACTACAGTTTTAAATTCAGTCACTAAAAGATTCCAGTGTTTAACTCCAGAAGTTTAAAGTCGGACCGTTTTCATTTAGTCCTCTAATTCACGCTGTGAGGGGAAACAGTCAGTTTGATAGATCTGATCCTGAAGCATCGTCTGTTCTCTGGATGTCACTGATTAATTTGACATTAATTAGAGGGATGGATGGGTAGGTAGGTCGGTCGATAGGTCCATCGGGAGGGAGGGAGGCAGGTAGGTAGGTTGGTGGGTCAGTCAGGAGGTAGGTAGGTAGGTAGGTAGGTAGGTGGGTCAGTCAGGAGGTAGGTAGGTAGGTTGGTGGGTCGGTGGGTATGTCGGTAGATCAGTGGTCGGTCGGTCGGTAGGTAGGTCAGTTGGTAGATTGGTAGGTTAGTCGGTAGATCGGTAGATCAGTAGGTCAGTCAGTAGATCAGTAGGTAGGTAGGAAGGGTAGGTTGTAGGTAGGTGAAGTCATAATACATGATGTAAACACTAAGAAGGTCTCGGCTAAATGCTGTAAAACATGTTAAAGAATCAGAATCACTGCATGTAAAACAGTAAAGGGTGAGTGTAAATGATGTAAAAAATTAATAAATGATCAAAGTGGGTTTATGATAAAGGATAATAAGCTGTGAACAGGAGCTAGAAATCTGTAAACAGCTCTATACTGTGCTGTAAAAATATATATACATATATATATACATTTAACTGTAAAATAAAGAACTATATTATCAGTAAACAATCAGCCAGTCAATAAGGACATATTCAAATACTAGATGTCAGTGATGAAGATAATTGTTGGTTCTTTGATGGAATCAGTGACTATCAGCGTATGAATTAGCTCACGTCTTCTTATTGATTACCTGAGTATTGATTGGTGACACTGCTGGCTAATCTGCATCTCTATCATGGACGTTATTTCAGAAAGGAAAAGCTCCTCGTTAGATGGTTTTACTTTGAACACACTGATTTAATATTTAATCTGTTAAATTATAAATCCAGTCTAACCTGTTAGATATCCACCATGTTTATTTATCTGCTGGAAGAAACATGATGAGTGAAACAGTCGACTCCATATATGAGTGTTTATAAAAGGTTCCTGTCTGACCTCCTCACAATCTGCTGGTTTTATTCATCTACAATAACTTCTAACTCTCAACAAGTTTTACCTCCTTATATTAGAAAATGGATTCCCCTCAGAGTGAGTTAGATTAATTAGAGTGTCTATAGATGATCCTTAAAATGATCCTTTCATTGTGTAGAACTCGTTCTGATCAACCACCTGTCAACATGCTGATAGGAGCCGTGAAGTTTACCCAGAATGCACTTTGTAAAGTTTTCTCTGGTGAATGATCAGAAACCAGAAACACATATTTAATGAGTCCATGCAAAGTTTTAACACTGTGAATGTTTTAATTTCTCAGCCTCATAACTTCATCAGCACAGGAGACAAACACACATGAGATATTCAAGGCTGAAAAACACCATTATCACTGTGAAGCACGGTGGTGGCAGCATCATGACGTGAAGCACGGTGGTGGCAGCATCATGACGTGAAGCACGGTGGTGGCAGCATCATGATGTGAAGCACGGTGGTGGCAGCATCATGATGTGAAGCACGGTGGTGGCAGCATCATGACGTGAAGCATGGTGGTGGCAGCATCATGATGTGAAGCATGGTGGTGGCGGCATCATGATGTGAGCACGGTGGTGGCAGCATCGCTGATGTGAAGCACGGTGGTGGCAGCATCATGGCGTGAAGCACGGTGGTGGCAGCATCATGACGTGAAGCAGTGAGTGGCGGCATCATGGCAGTGAGCATGGTGGTGGCATCATATTGAAGCACGGTGGTGGCAGCATCATGATGTGAAGCACGGTGGTGGCAGCATCATGATGCCGGCACGTGGTGGCAGCATCATGACGTGAAGCATGGTGGTGGCGGCATCATGATGTGAAGCGGTGGTGGCAGCATCATGGCGTGAGGAAGCATGGTGGTGGCAGCATCATGATGTGAGCATGGTGGTGGCAGCATCATGATGTGAGGCATGGTGGTGGCAGCATTATGATGTGAGGCATGGTCGTGGAAGCATCATGACGTAAAGCATGGTGGTGGCAGCATCATGATGTGAGCACGGTGGTGGCAGCATCATGATGTGAGCACAGTGGTGTCAGCATCATGATGTGAGGCACGGTGGTGGCAGCATCATGATGTGAGGCACGGTGGTGGCAGCATCATGATTGAAGCATGGTGGTGGCAGCATCATGATGTGAGCATGGTGGTGGCAGCATCATTGATGTGAGGCATGGTGGTGGCAGCATCATTGATGTGAAGCATGGTGGTGGCAGCTTCATTGATGTGAAGCATGGTGGTGGCGGCATCATTGATATGAAGCATGGTGGTGGCGGCATCATGACGTGAAGCATGGTGGTGGCAGCTTCATTGATGTGAAACATGGTGGTGGCAGCATCATGATGTGAAACAGTGAAACATGGTGGTGGCAGCATCATGATGTGAAGCATGGTGGTGGCAGCATCATGATGTGGAGCATGGTGGTGGCGGCATCATTTTGTGAAGCATGGTGGTGGCAGCATCATGATGTGAAGCATGGTGGTGGCAGCTTCATTGATGTGAAGCATGGTGGTGGCAGCTTCATTGATGTGAAGCATGCTGGTGGCAACATCATGATGTGAAACAGTGAAACATGGTGGTGGCAGCATCATGATGTGAAGCATGGCGGTGGTGGCAACATTGATGTGAAGCATGGTGGTGGCAGCATCATGATGTGAAGCATGGTGGTGGTGGCAACATTGATATGAAGCATGGTGGTGGTGGCATCATGATGTGAAACAGTGAAACATGGTGGTGGCAGCATCATGATGTGAAGCATGGTGGTGGCAGCATCATGATGTGAAGCATGGTGGTGGCAGCATCATGATGTGAAGCATGGTGGTGGCAGCTTCATGATGTGAAGCATGGTGGTGGCAGCATCATGATGTGAAGCATGGAGGTGGCAGCATCATGATGTGAAGCATGGTGGTGGCGGCATCATGATGTGAAGCATGGTGGTGGCGACATCATGATGTGAAGCATGGTGGTGGCGGCATCATGATGTGAAGCATGGTGGTGGCGGCATCATGATGTGAGGCATGGTGGTGGCAGCATCATGTTGTGGGGATGCTTCTCAGCAGCAGGTCCCAGAAGTCTTGTAAAGGCAAAGGGTACGCAGAAATGCTTTAAAGACAACAAGCTGTCTTTAAAGCATTTTGCCAAGATGCATCTAAATACTGACTTGAAAGGGGGGAATACTTGACATTAATGAAAATTGTATCTGACATTAGGTTTTATTTTGACATGTCAAAAGAGCCAAATTACACTGACCATGATTCAGTGTTGAAAAGCAGTAAAAGGGGCAAACTTCCAAGGACAGTCTCAGTGTGGAGCCATTCAAAGGCCTGATGTACGCGACAATATCAGTGCAAACCTTTTGGAGTTACTGACCTGGAAACAGCGACAAAACTGTCATCAGAGCTCCCACTAGTCTGTTGACAGGAGACACATAGAACAGGACCTGCCAACACAAAACATACGTGGAGTCGTATTTCCAGAGTATCGAACCACAACTGGAAGGATGTGTTTCAGGTGGTGGCTTTACCTTCTTCTCCAGCAGAATCAGCTTGAAGAGGATGAGAACCTGCAGAGATTTTTAAAAAAAACACAGATTTAAAAGGGCCTGGATGTTTTCTTTGTGATAATTTTCAGTTTTATTGCTCAAGATTGTCTCCAACCTTGTGTCTGAAGTGCAGTATCAGATCTCTGGGCGATAATCCTGAAGAGAAAGAGAATCAGCAGGAAGTCAACAAATGAGGAATTTACCCTCGGAGGAAAATGAGCGTTCTTGCAGAATGAGCAGCGATCACATGGTCAGAGGCGCAATAACAACAAATACGGGCTGTTTGGGGGTTTTCTACTTCTGTAAAACAACACAGCATTATTGAGATTTGCAGAGAAAGATGCATTAACGCTGATTTAAATGACACTGGGGAGACTTTCTGGCTCCTTCTTGTGATTTATGGAGCTAAATTCCAACAAAAACGACTAATTAAAGGTAAAAATTGTGCATAAATTTCACCGCAATCTGTATTTGTGTCACATGTTTGCAGGCTGTAAGCATCTGACGTGTTTTATCTACCTAGATAAACCTGGGATCCCTCCAGAGTCGAGCCCCTCAGAGAGCCGTTCATGTGGTCGAACAGTTCCTGCAGAAACAGGGAGGCAAATTGAGTCGGCAACAGGTCGGTGAGACGACGCCGCTGGATGGGTTCACTCTGAGGACTTTCTCACCTTCAGGATGGAGATCTGAGAGAAGTCCTTCTCCTCGAAGTAGGCGTGCGTGATGAGCTGCAGCTTTGCTTGAAGCAGGCCGTAGAGAGGCTGCAAGCAAATCACAGCAGGAACCGTACGTGAGTCAGACGTTAAAACCTCATGTGGGTTGATTTCTTCACAGCGGAACGCAAAACTGTAAATTATGCACGGCAAAAATAAACTAGAGAAAAACCTGCAAAATTCACCATAAAAAAGGGGAAAAAGCTAAAACAAAGACGTCCTTTCCGTCATGTTTTGCCCTTTTCCCCTCCACTCGATCACGTAAGGTCACGGCAACATTTTACGACCCAGCGACTTCACTCTTGATTTAATTCCGAGCCCGAGATCGAGGCTTATTCCATTATGTTTTAAGATAATCCTCCGACCGACTCACCACTCGGCTGAGGACGCAGACGCTCTTCTGAACGGTCTCTCTGGTGACGTCAGCCTGCCGGACCTTCAGGGCCTGAAGGGGGGGTTCAGAAAATAAAATGAAGCGCTGTGCAAATGTTACGGCACTTCAGATGCTGAGGTTCATGCAGAGCAGTCTGGGAAGGGACAGGAGTTACATTAAAATACAGCCAAACATTGCTCTGCTGGGTTAGCCTACAGCTTCTGGTTTCAGGCCTGCAGGGATTTGCTCCCATTCAGCAACAAAAACAAGATCCTGCACTGATGTTGCTGATAAGGAGGTGTTTTTCTATGCAGGTCAGTCAAGTTCTACCACAACAAAAACCATTTATCTACTGGCTTAAATCTAACACGACAAAAACACTTTAGAGTTTATTTTGCACCTAGCAGCATGTTAGCTTCAAACCAGCAGCATGTTAGCTTCACACCAGTGGTATGCTAACTTCAAACTAGTAACATGTTAGCTTCAAACCAGATGCATATTAGCCTCCAACCAGTAACATGTTAGCTCCAAACCAGCAGCATGATAGCTTAAAACCAGGAACATTTTAGTTTCAAACCTGTGTCATGTTAACTTCAAACCAGTAGCATGTTAGCTTAAAATGAGCAGCATATTAGCTTCACACCAACAGCATGTTAGGTTAAAACCAACAGCATGTTAGCTTCAAACTAGTGACATATTAGCTTAAAATGAGCAGCATGTTAGCTTAAAATGAGCAGCATGTTAGCTTCAAACCAGCAGCACGTTAGCTTCACACCAACAGCATGTTAGCTTCAAACCAGTGACATATTAGCTTAAAATGAGCAGCATGTTAGCTTCAAACCAACAGCATGTTAGCTTCAAACCAGTGGCATATTAGCTTAAAATGAGTAGCATGCTAGCTTCAAACCAGCAGCATGTTAGCTTCAAACCAGCAGCATGTTACCTTCAAGCCAGCGGCATGTTAGCTTCAAACCAACAGCATCTTAGCTTCAAACCAGTGGGATATTTGCTTAAAATAAGCAGCATGTTAGCCTCAAAACAGCAGCATGTTAGCTTCAAACCAGTGGGATATTTGCTTAAAATAAGCATCATGTTAGCCACAAACCAGCAGCATGTTAGCTTCAAACCAGTGGGATATTTGCTTAAAATAAGCATCATGTTAGCCACAAACCAGCAGCATGTTAGCTTCAAACCAGTGGGATATTAGCTTAAAATAAGCAGCATGTTAGCTTCACACCAACAGCATGCTAGCTTCAAACCAGTGGCATATTAGCTTAAAATAAGCAGCATGTTAGCCTCAAACCAGCAGCATGTTAGCTGTAAAACAGCAGCATGTTAACTTCAAACCAGTGGGATACTAGCTTAAAATTAGTTGCATGTTAGCCGCAAACCAGCAGCATGTTAGCTTCAAACCAACAGCATCTTAGCTTAAAACAAGTGGGATATTAGCTTAAAATGAGCAGCATGTTAGCCTCAAAACAGCAGCATGTTAGCTTCAAACCAGTGTGATATTAGCTTAATATGAACTGCATGTTAGCTTCAAACCAACAGCATCTTAGCCTAAAACAAGTGGGATATTAGCTTAAAATGAGCAGCATGTTAGCCTCAAACTAGCAGCATGTTAGCTTCAAGCCAGCAGCATGTTAGCTTCAAACGAGTGGGATATTAGCTTAAAATGAGCAGCATGTTAGCCTCAAACCAGCGGCATGTTAGCTTCAAACCAGTGTGACATTAGCTTAATATGAGCTGCACATTAGCTTCAAACCAGCAGCATGCTAGCTTCAAACCAACAGCATCTTAGCGTAAAACAAGTGGGATATTATCTTAAAATGAGCAGCATGTTAGCCTCAAACCAGTGGCATGTTAACTTTAAACCAGTGGGATATTAGCTTAAAACCAGCAGCATTTTAGCCTCCAGCCAGTGGCATAACACAATTATAATAAATACCAATTTAAAAAAATCAAAAGTTTAATTTTTTTCACAAGATATCGTCTAACAAAACTGTATCTCCTGTAGCATTCAATTAATCTCAGTGCTACACTGCAGTGCAAAGGTTTGGGCCCAAACCAGGAAAAAATAATCTGTCTGAATACTTCTGGTCATCAAAATACAACGGTTTGCCGTCATCATAAACAAAAATATAAAATGAACTGACCTTTGCTTCGATTTGGCGATAACAGGACACTCCATAGACACACTTCATGTCTCCACCGAGGGGCGGCAGGTGAAAATACACAGTGTCTGCAATAAATAAATGAAAAGATCAGTCGCATTAATTAATGAAAAGCACAGTACATGCTGAAAAATTTGCAGTCTTTACAGTCAAGGCAGAGGTAAACAAATGGGAAATTATCAGGATGAGAAAATAACATCTGTTCAGTTTATCAGGCGTTTAGATGAGATAGAGCGTCTCTGGGGTGCACGCTGCAGCGCTTTGATCAGTACACCTGACAGAAAGGTATGGAACGTTCAGAGAGAGGAGGGTTACGTAAGAGGGAAGGCACAACACAACAACGGAGGGAATTAACATCAAAGACAGAACAGCTGAGGAGAGGCTTATGAGTCATCAACAGCAGGGTTTCAAACCAGCAGCATGTCAGCTTCAAACCAGTAACACGTCATCTTCAAACCAGTAGCTTCAAACCAGCAGCATATCAGCTTAAAACCAGTGGCACATTAGCTTCAAACCAGTAACATGTTAGCTTCAAACCAGCAACATATAAGCTTCACAATAGTGGTATGCAGCTCCAAACCAGTGGCATATTAGCTTCAATTTAGTGGCATGTTAGCTTCAAACCAGCAGCATGTTAGCATCAGTTTAGTGTCATGTTAGCTTCAAACCAGCAGAGGTTAGCTTCAAACCAGCAGCATGTTAGCTTCAAATTAGTAGCATATTAGCTTCAAAATCAGCAACTTATTAGCGTGACACTAGTGACATGTTAGCTTCAATTTAGTGGCATGTTAGCTTCAAACCAGCAGCATGTTAGCATCAGTTTAGTGTCATGTTAGCTTCAAACCAGCAGAGGTTAGCTTCAAACCAGCAGCATGTTAACTTCAAATTAGTAGCATATTAGCTTCAAAATCAGCAGCTTATTAGCGTCACACTAGTGACATGTTAGCTTCAATTTAGTGGCATGCTACCTTCAAACCAGCAGCATGTTAGCTTGAAATTAGTAGCATAGTAGCTTCAAAATCAGCAGCTTATTAGCGTCACACTAGTGACATGTTAGCTTCAATTTAGTGGCATATTAGCTTCAAACCAGCAGCATGTTAGCTTTAAACCAGCAGAGGTTACCTTCAAATTAGTAGCATATTAGCTTCAAATCAGCAGCTTATTAGCTTCACACAAGTGACATGTGAGCTTCAATTTAGTGGCATGTTAGCTTCCATTTATTGGCATGGTAGCATCAATTTTGTGGCATGTTAGCTTCAAACCAGGAGCATATAAGATTCAAACCAGCAGCATGTCAGCTTTAAACCAGTAGCATGTTAGCTTCAAACCAGTTGCATATTAGCTTCAAATCAGTTTAATATTAACCTCCAACAAGTAATGTTAGCTTCAAACCAATAGCATGTTAACTTTAAACCAGTGGCAGTTTTAGCTTAGCTATAAGCCAGTAACATGCTAGCTTCAAATCAGTGGCATGTTATCTTATCCATAAGCCAGTAACATGCTAGTTTCAAACCAGCAGCATATTAGCTTCACAACAGTGGTATGCTAGCTTCAAACTAATGGCATGTTAGATTCAATCCAGCAGCATGATAGCATCAATTCAGCTAACATGCTGCGGGTTTGAAGCTAACTATTAGCATATTAGCTAATATGCTAATAGTAGTATTAGCTTAAAAATCAGCAGCTTATTAGCGTCACACTAGTGACATGTTAGCTTTAATTTAGTGGCATGCTAGCTTCAAACCAGCAGCATGTTAGCATCAATTTAGTGTCATGTTAGCTTCAAATCAGCAGAGGTTAGCTTCAAAGCAGCTTCAAGCCAGTAACATAGCTTAGAACCAGCAGTATATTAGCTTCACACCAGTGGTATGCTAACTTCAAACTAGTAACATGTTAGCTTCACATCAGTGACATGTTAGCTTTTACTAAGTGGCACGTTAGCTTCCAATTGAAGCATGTTCAATTGGAAGCTAAGTGGCATATCAGCTTCAAACCTGCATGTTAGCTTCAAACTAGCAGCATGTTGGCGTCAAATCAGTAGAGTATTAGTTTCAAATCAGTGGCAAAAATTTGAATACCTCAAATAATAATTGAAAAAACTTATCAGATGTATTGACAGTGAAAATAATTTAACATAAGTCCACTTTGGAGTGATGTCATGCTGTTTTGAGCAGATTCTTTCTTCTAAACTGTTTCCTCTTGGTGCCTTTAAAGACTCACTTAATATCTCCCTCATCATACATTCCTTGGTGTTTTGCAATACACAGAGTAATAAAGTCAAATGAGATGTCGACATTAATTCTGCTCTCTTTGCCAGTAAGGTGTTGGAGCAATGACTAAACAAAAACTCGACCTGGAGCTGAATCATTATTGCTAATCTAAGTGGACGTAAGGTTAATCTGATGAGCTGAAAGAGCAGAAAAACAAGAAAACACCGAAGCAAATGGCAAAACTATCAGCCTCCATCCCGTCTGCGGAGGAGGAGGAGGAGGAGAGCTTTTGGTAACGAGCTTAAGATTTCCTCTGGACGAGACGACGGCAGAGAAGCAAAGGTTAGACTGTGGACGTCACAGATTTAAGACTCCAGAGAGGAGGCAGCGACTAGTGTCAAAAAAAAATCACAATTCCTGGGTTGTAAAAGACAGAAAAGACTGTTACAGTTTGTGGGATCAATAAAGAAGTTTGAGGATGCTATAAAAAAAAACTGCAGCTATCAATAAAACTTTATTGCTCAGAATAATTCAGTTAATCTTTAACATCTTTAATCGTCATCAGCTGACCGTCCGGACGCACAAGATAAACGACACGGACGGTTCAAAAATGGACCAACGAGAGGAGCTGGGCTCAGGCTGATTTGTATCTTTGCAGCTTGAAAACCTGCAATTTTCACTTCTGAAAACTGATTAGGCTGACAGAATGAAACAGAAACCGTCCCGCTCTGTGTTTTTGGACGTGAACTCTGGCTCAGTTCCTGTTGTTTGCCTTCGCAGGGCGGCGAGAACGGCAGCGGTGAGCCACAGGACGGTCACATGACAGCAGCCACAACAGGCCGGACAAGAAGCCGGAGTCGCCATCGCTCAGTCCTGCTAAGTACTACAGATACCTTTACATGCTCATCTCCCATTGGCCTTCTGCAAACACAGCCTGCAGTTCAGCCGAGAAGTCCCAGAATTTTTGTGGCGTGACGGTTGGTCACAGCTGAGTCGTTAAGTACTTCATGGTTGCACTGGAAAGCGCAGAATTATTTGTTTTTTACAGAATCTGTTTACAGCAAACGCTTAATTTTTGTTAATTTTTTTTAATCAGACATGCAGAATAAAATGACTTCCCATCAGAATATCGCAAATGAGTAGTTCAAGGACCGTCGGAAAGTTGAAACTCCAATGATTCCTTGTGTTTTTGCAGTTTCTAGCTTCAAATAAATGGTGGTTCAGATGGCTAAACTTCCTCCACAAGCTCCCACCAGCGGATTTCCGGAGTCACACCTGCCGTCAGAAAATCGATGAGCAGAACTGAATTTATCATGAGCTGCCGGCTGAGGATCGACGGAGCTCCTGCTTTCATCCTACGTGTTTAGAAGGATCAATACCAGCCTCCCAAGTGGCTTCTTCTGCAGGTTCACGGAGTCGGACTCTTTTATTACCACTGAACGCAATTTATTATCTATCATCCATTCATTTTCCTGCACTATAAATCACTCTTTAAGGAAGATGGCTGCCTACAGGAGGATAAAACAGCCTCTCAGATCTTTGCAAATGAAGTTCTGATATCTGCAGCTGCACCTACCCTCCTGGTAGTTGTGAGCTCCGTCCGGGAGAGCCAGGAAAGGGAGGTACTTCCACTCTTCGGGCAGCAGGTTGCTGTCGTGACCCTCATCTGGCATCAGCGGCGGGTAGGAAAATTCAACCTGAGGACAAAACACAGAGAGCAGAAGCATTTATTCTAACTATGCGGTGGACTGGAAGCATTTATTTAGACTCGCTGGCGCTTTCCTCCTACAAGTTGCTCGTCATCCGCCCAGAAGACTGTTGGTTTGTTTGTTTGTTTGTGTTCAAAATAACTTGAAAACTCATGGACGGATTTGGATGAAATTTTCAGGAAATGTGTGAAATGTGACAAGGAACAAATGACCACCAGAGGGCACTCTTGTTTTTGGGGTAACCCCCTCTGACCACATGACATTTTGGGTCTCCATGCGACAGACAGCGACAGTGACGGAGTTCTCTTCCCTTCCTGAGCGACATACGCACGGTTGGGCCGGCATTCTTATCTCCGGTTGTCTAAGAAGCTGGGAGGCTGTTAGGAGCTGCCGCGCTAGAGGCCGCGCCTGTTCATTAGGTCGGATGGGGTGAAGGCCGCATTGTTGGTAGGACATTTGAACTGTCTGTAATTACATTTGTATCTGTAACGTTCCATAGAAAATATGTGAATTGGGAGATTGTGTTGGGGGTGATTCAGATTCAGATTTGTTTACTCGTTATATGCAGGTCAACACACAGTCGACAATGCAGTAAAATGTTTTGAACAAGAAGAACCAATCAGCTCACTAGTTAACACTCGAGAAACAAAACACATGTAGGCGTCAAGATGATGAATTTGTCTGTATATTTGTGCAGTTTTGGCCAAAATATCACCCAGATAATCTCACTAAAGCACCTCGCTTTGTTCTGACCCCAGAAATTACATTCCTATTATGCAAATCAAAGCATAATCAGGGGAATTCTTAAATTTTAGACTTAAAAATGAATCAAATATTTGGAATTTAGTTTCAGAAACGACTAAACTCTTCCTGCAATTCCCGCAGCTCTTATGTTAAACATAGAAAGTATATTTTAAAAGTAAATTAGTCCAATTCTACCACCCATTATAGCCTTAAAAATAGGAATAAAGTATGTCAAAGCTTAAAAAAGTAGCATTTACTGTATTTCATAGGTTCACGTAATAAAGTGTATGCTTACTAATGTACCTAAATAAATAAATATCAAACAGATGCAGAAAAAAATGAACAAATATAATCTTTTTTGTGTATTTTAGCTGCTCATATTTACAAAGTACTTCAATTTTAAAAAGTAAAGAATCATAGACAGTAAAAAAAGAATGTGTGTATTCTGTTGTAGCTATGTTAGACACACAGCCACGGGAGCTAAATGCTAACATCACGATGACAATGCTAAAGAGCAACGTAGTGTTCAAGCAGCATTTAGCTTAGCATGTTAGCACGCTAATATTTGCTAACCAGTGAAGGTACAGCAGGAGAAATCATAAACAAGTCAAGTCACAGTTACTTTTACCTGATAAATAATATTATTAATAGCAAACTAAAGTATTGGATATAATAAAATGTCAACCTGTGCTGCCCCTACAGGTGATGGAAGAAGAAAAACTGTGTGATATATTTAATAGAAACCTGTCCAGTAGCTGTCGAGTGATTTCAGGCTGGATCAAAACGTAATAAAAGAACGTCTTAGATCAAAATTAAGACAAGATATTAAGGAAGTAACTCATCAGATGGGGACTATATTGGTTTCTTTTCTGTCTCTCTACAAAGGAACATCAGCAGTTTTTGCCTCCAGACGTGTTTAAAGCTGACAAACGGCTTAAAAACCCAAACGTTCTCATCCTCCACCTTCCAAACGCCCCCGTCACAGACTAAACTGACTTCGCAGCCCTTCCACATCTGCTCCCAACTGTTTGCGCTGAGCTCGAGGAGGAGGAGGGAGGAGACGTTGACGCTGTAGTTCCGCCTCAAAGCCGAGCCTCCTGCCAGGCAGTTAAGAGCCTCCGACCAGATTAGCCTGGAACCTGCTGGTCCTGAACGCCTCGCACGCCCAGTGACGCCGACTCACTCTTTGAGGATGAACTCCTGCACCTTCAGGGCGAGGCGACGGGGGGGGGGGATGCTCTTAACAAAAACCATGAGTGACTTTAATTAATGCAGAGAACAGAGGCTGACAACGTTGCACTGAAGAGATAAATGGGTTTTCAATTACATAACAATTTTAATAATGTGTCTGTTCACTTATCAGTCTCTCTGATTTGCTTTTCCCCACCATTCGCCATTTTCCTCAGTGACTTTCTCCTTCTTGACCTCCGTTATAAAAGCTATCTGGCACATGACAGTCACATGACACGCATTCACCGATTGTTCATGCTGGACTCTCAGACAGTGTTTACACAGAGCAGAGAGGAGACGACAGGGAAGATTAAACGAAACACGCTTGAGCGATAAAATAAATGCAGCAAGTTGTTGGAAGATCCATTCGGCATGGTGAAACGTGTGTCTGGAGTTGATGTGCAGAGCAGAGTGGAAAAGTTTGTAGAGGTTGTAAAGATGCATAGCAGTTAGTGGTTAGCATTAGCCTGTAGCATTTGCACAAGCTAAATGGTAGCATCGGCACTGGTCATCACCTGGAGCATCTCCTAAACAGGCCTGGGTCAGTTGAACATGGCAGTGCTGGTTGAATTATCAGTTAGCATTAGCATTTAGCAGCTAGCTAAATGGTAGCATTGGCACTGGTCACTACTTGGAGCATCTCCTAAACGGGCCTGGGTCAGTTGAACATGGCAGTGCTGGTTGAATTATCAGTTAGCATTAGCATTTAGCAGTTAGCTAAATGGTAGCGTTGGCACTGGTCACTACCTGGAGCATCTCATAAACAGGCCTGGGTCAGTTGAATGTGACAGTGCTGGTTGAATTATCAGTTAGCATTAGCATTTAGCAGCTTGCTAAATGGTAGCATCGATACTAGTCACTACCTGGAGCATCTCCTGAACGGGCCTGGGTCAGTTGAACGTGGCAGCGCTGTTTGAATTAGCAGTTAGCATTAGCATTAAGCTAAATGGTAGCATCGGCACTGGTCACTACCTGAAGGATCTCCTAAACGAGCCTGGGTCAGTTGAATGTGGCAGTGCTGGTTGAATTAGTTAACGGTTACCAGGTCCAAGGTTCTTTATCATCATAACAGCACATGTGTTCACATGAGGAGCACGAAACTGGCACAAGTTATGTGTCCAAAATAATATTAACAAGTAAATAAAGAAAAATAAGTGAAATAACAAGCAACAAAAACAACATATACCAGTGTTTACCAGGGGTAAACAGATAAACATGCATGTGTGCAAAGCTGTGTTGTGAGGCAGGTTGTTTTTGTCAATGAATAATCAAAGAAATCTCATTTTTCCTATTTTTTTTTATGACTTATGGCATTAAAACTTTGCTATATTGCAAAAAATAAGACATCAGCTTTTAAAAACGTGACAACACGCTGCCGTAATTCACAGTTTAGTCTTCTCCAGTTCCAAAACACAACCTGTGCTCTTTAATAGTGTATTTCTAGTCTCCAGTTAACCCTCTAAACCCACTGTTGTGTATCGAATGTATGTTACATTTAAAAAAAACTGCCAAATTTATATGATTTATCAGCCAGAAATGGTAAAAACATGGTCCTTGAACTGATCCGATGTGAAATTCTCACCAACTTTACTCAAAATCACTTTATTCTGTGTCTCATTTTAAAAAATTGACCATAAATAAACTGTCAGCTCTAACTTAACTCTGTGAAAAACAAAAAATTCTGCACTCTTTTGCACAACTGTGAAGCCATTAGTGACTCTGCTGTGACAAACATTCATGCAACAAAAATTCAGAGACTATTCAGCTGAACTGCAGGATGTGTAACACCTTTGGGCACTTGGAATACAGTTGTAGGTGCTGTTTAAAGGTTATTTTCCATTGATATTTGCCGTTATAGTTGCACAAAATACGTTTCGGAGTTCCCTCTACTTCTAGTCAGGGTTGTTCTGCTTCCATAGAGCTGCAGGACTTTATATCGCAGTGAAAAATGAACCCACAACGAGGAAAAACGTGCCTAAAAAACTGCAATATTGTTGGTTTACGCCAGAAAAAATAGGTCTAAGAATTAATTGAAATAATATCTATTCAACATCTACTTATTTGTACCCCACTGATGATGTTTCCTTCAAAATAAACATCTATGTGTCTTCAGTGATGCCAGAGAAGCAGATGGGCAGCAGGCGAATAAGAGGAAGGAGGGCGGCCGACAGACGGACCAAAGAGCCAGGAACCCAATCTAGTGATGCCCAGGAGGAGATCGCTGACCCCTATCAGATAACCTGCAGGCCCATTACTGCCAACGAACGCCGCCGGGCCTTCAGTCTCATCTTTACATCAAAAAAACCTGCCTTTTAATTTTTTTCCTCATGTGTCGCCGTGCACAGCAGCTGCTTTCCAGACCGCAGAGACAGATGGAGAGCAGCAGCGACAACAACAACAACAACAGTGTTTGTTTTTACGGCCTGAATTCTGAAGGAGGCGATAATTAAAAGATGCACTAGAGCCGCTTCAGGCCGACGCTTTCACCAATTAGCAGCTGTTTAACGCCGCTTCTGTCGCGCGGGAGGCAAAAGGGTGAGAGTTAATCTTTGCCGAACAGGTTTACGGGGAACAATAAAACCCCGACATGTGAGCCGAGCTGGTAGATTCACTTCAAACGAGACCGACGTGAGGCGACGTCACATCCAGAGACAAATCCGTGGGGCTGCAGGCAGAGCTGAGGGAGACGCTGACGTAACGCCGACTGTCAAACGTCCAAAGCCGGCTCTGATTTGTGCTCTTCTTTAAACCTTTAAAGCCAGTTTAGACTTCATTTAATGCATGCAAACTTCTCGCGAGGCTCAAACGACACTTATGTAGCTGCAGGATGATTCACTAGACTTCAAAGATGCACTTGGTTGTTTGTTTCTCCTACTTTGACGAGTTTTTTCGAGCCACAACAAGCGCAGACATGAATTTTTTAAGTTAAAAAGCCTCACATTTAAGCTCTTGAAATGGTTTCACTCTCTGATTCTTAAAGGGAACTGATATATTTCCGTTCCAGTGGAGGATCAAGCATTTTTGCGACGTTATTTTGCAGAACCTCCAAAGTTAAAGCCCAAAGATTTTCACCTGCAAAAGCTGCTTGTGACATTTACCACTAGAGAACAAGCGTCTGCAGTTGTAAAAAAACATTAGCATAAACAAATGTTGTGTTTATTTTAAGCTTAAAGCCTTTGAATGTTTCAGTTCTGTGATTTTCTCTCTCTCTCTCTGCTGCATCTGTAGATGTGGATGAATGAGCCTGAGCTGAAAACACTTCTTGCGTTACACCTGATCAGTCGGTAAAGTGGCTCCCAGCGGAGAGACTGTGAAATATAAGAGGCTGCGGGACGATCGGAGCCACGACGGACCAGTCCGAGAGGGAGAATCACTCACTGGTTGAGCTGGTGAGAACTTGTAGACAAACGCACGTCAGGGGAGGCTTAGTTTAGCTTTATGTTTGCAGGAAGTCCCACTGAGATCAAAACCTCTGCAGCAAAAGAGGCCTGAGAAGATATGAGCATCGTCGTTTTCTGTTAAGGGTTTTCCTGATGAGTCTACAAATGTAAAACCTCATGTTAAAATTCATCTTTAATCGTCCAAAAATGAGCCAAAACTTGAAAATGTGCAATTTAGAACAAAAATTCACAAAGCAAAGCAGCAAATCCTCCATCTGGAGAAGCTTCAACCTCAACATTTTGGACATTTTTGTTGAAAATTCACATTATTTTAGGACTAGACTGCAGATTGGATTCAGTGATACCCATGACGTGATGTAAATGTCACCTCTTCCTGCTTTTCTCGGTCACATCCCAGCAGATAGTGGATTAATCTGTGACTTATTAGTCATTTAGTCTGTGCAAAACTAGCACAACTTCAAAAATACAGCCACCACACCTTCCTGAAGCCCATCTAGATTCCAATAAACACCTTGTTACTATGGAAAAACAAAACTCCCAAATGGAAAATACTAAATTAACTTCAATGTACAACCATTTTCTAATGTTCTGTCGACTCACTAATCAGTCAAAGGAAATCTAAAGGGTGCTTCAGACTAAACACTGCATGAACGCAGCTAAAGTCAAGTCCAAAATGTGCTATTTATAATTGTCGACTACTGATTTTTTAAAGTCTTTCTGCACATTTCAAGTTGTTTACGCTGCACACCGGGAGATTTTGCACATTTCTAGGTGAATAACTTCCACATTCCTGCACAATCTGAACAGCTGTCACGCTTAAATAGCACCGTAACGACTTATTCTGACATTTATTTTTAGTTTTCTGCTGCCGTTTACTGTGATGCACCAAAATAACAAGTCAAATTCCTTGTATGAGGAAACCTACTTGGCTATAAAAGCAGATTTTAATGTAAAAGTGTGCAAGAAGCAGCAAATAATCTCATTTCAGAGGCAGTAATCAGAGGATATCTCGCATTATTGCACAGTTTTTTATGCTGCTCATTTTTCTGTAATTTTTTTTAAGTGATTTGCAGATAAAACCCAGATCCAGACAAGGCCAGGAACAAGCTGCAGCCTGTAATCACAACACTGCGAGCTGCTGTTGAATACACTCAACTGGAAAGACGTCCAAGTTGGCAGCAGAGCACATGTTATATAACCGAGGGAGCCCCGAGCAAACAGCTGATGCTAACCCCCATTCACTGCTGCAGATGCCAGGCAGAGCACAATTATCATTATTACCGTTAATTACTCTGATTATTACCCAAACAGGGAGCATGGACACGCTGTGCAGTTAAATCAGAGACAGTTTAAATAAGATACGTCACAGTTCTGCGCAGAAAACCCTCAGAAATGCAGTAAAAAACGTCTTTACGTCAGTTCAATGAGAGCAGCTGTTAGCATTTAGCCGCTGTTAGCATGTGAGAGTGGCTGTTAGCATGTAGCCGCAGCTAGCACGGAGCGGTTCTCCTACCTGACAGCCCTTCTTGTGGTGAAATCCGACCACCACGATGTGCAGCACCGGGCCCTTCGCTTCGTCCCTGCCGTGAGGCTCCATTCCCCCGCCCTCAGCTGCTGATCGGCCGCTCCGGTGTCGGTTTAGACTCGGGGGTCGGAGGTAAACACAGCGAGCAGAGGCGATCTCTTCTTCACGGCACCAGGATCGACTCCCGGACGCGGAGGGAAGCAGCGGGACCTCAGCGGAGAGGAGTTTCTCTTCCGCGTCGTCTCACTCCGCCGAAGGACGGAGCGAAATAGTTCCCTGCTGCGCGCTGCTGGCTTCGCTTATAGACGGTGTTTTTAGCATGTTAGCAGTGTTAGCATTTACCCCTTATATTATATTATATTATATTATATTATATTATATTATATTATATACTAAATACTAAAACAACAACATGCAGTTTAGCGTCAAACCGGAAGTGCAAATGCAGCAGTAAATTGCTTTACATACATTATGGGGATATAAGATAAGATAAACTTTATTAATCCTGAAGTACTTCTGGTGACAGATAATGCTCAGAAAATACAAAATTACATTAGATGGCAACAAATGCAATGTATAATAGAAAAGCAACAACATATAGGTACAATATGTTACTGAAAATAAAAATAAATAAGCTAAAAAAAACACTAGAATAGGAAAGTGAAAAGTAATACTGGCAATGATAAGGAGATAAGAAGTAATATCATCCATGATTATAACTAAAAATTGCACGTGGAATTGAAAATGCTACACACAATGATTAAAAAATACACAATAAATTGAATAATAACAACAGACAAATAAAATATTGCACATAAAATATGTAAAAATTTCAGTCAATCAACTTATATTTTGATCTAAAGCAAAAACAAACAACAGAGGAATTAAAGAAGATAAATAATGTCAACGTTGTAATGTCTTCAAATAACCACACAATAAAAATAGAAGCGTATCTCATAGAATTGATTCCTAGTTGGATTTAATACATTTTACGTCCTAACGAGTAGCTCTGCAATGCGTTAAGAAAACGAAAACATTTCTGCAGGTATGGCACAAAACTGAGTCCAAAAAGTGTTGGGGAGATGACATGTAAAGGTGAAACCATGATTGTCTGTGGATATAAATAAAAAATACTGCCTGCTAAGACGACCCCAAGTCTGCAGAAGCTTGAAGAGGAGGAATGTTCCAGCATGATAAAGATCCAAAGCACAAAAATCAGAAAACTGTGTCTATAAAAGGAAAAAAAAATTAACTGTGAACTTTGTGTAAAGAGAAAAGTAGAGCCACACAACCCCTCCAGCAAAGAGCAGCTGAAATAGGACAAACAGACATATTCACTGTGGTGGGGAACTATCTTGACCTGAATATACTCCTCTTTGTTGCAGACAAAGAATGACGTCATGTTTGAGTAGGCGGAACCAGCGCCATCTTGTGGAGAAAAAATGGAAAATGTAGTTTCGGTCTTCATATTTACCTGACAATTGCAGTATTTTTACTTTATTTTTCTCCACCACAGTAAAATTAATATAAATGCGAGAAACTCTGGGTAAAGCAGTGTCATCCTAGTTTGTTTCTATTTTAAACCCATTAGTATCACAGTTAGTGCAGAATAATTAGACCAGTTTTAATCTTATTTATGATGATTTACAGCTATAATGGTGTGTCTTGTGACCAAAAAGCTACCAGCTGGCGTGAGATTGGTACATTTTACTTAATTTTAATGCTTTGTTTTACGTTAAATTAATAATTTCCTCTAATATGAGAGATAGAAAAGATGCAAGTGCTGGCGAGGAGCAAAAGTTCACCCCATAAAGTCCCATAACACAATACCCTGCTGCTTAGAGATAATTTACAAGACTCATGCTTTAACAAAGTGGTGTTTTGGATCTAAAAAACTGACTTCAGTGAAGCTTTACAAGATATAAATTCAATTTCCTCCATAAAAGTAAATGTTTTTGATGGGGATTGTTTGCCTCCTAGTTGTAAAAGTCCTTATCGTCTCAGAAATCCCCTCTCAAACTTCTCAACTTTTCTTTTTATCAGAGGGTTTAGTTTTATTTTTGATTTTTACCTAATATTGTGCTTGTCTTCTTCTTCTCATTATAGTGTTAGTAAATATTGTGTTTTATGTATTATCTTGACATTTATTTGTATTTATTCATCAGGGCATTATATGAGATTTGGATGAGATTTGACTGTTTTTAAGGCCAAAAAAGAGAAAAGATAAAATAAAGCGGCAGTATTTTAGGTATTCAACGATTGATTCGCGTTTGATTGCTTTAGTCTGGCCATTGACGTTCTTGTATCGATTGGTTCCGCCTTCACCGGAAGTCTTTCGTCTGAACATGGCGGCTACTCAAACGACAAACCCGTCTCAGCTGCTCCCGCTTGGTGAGTAGATTCTAAATAGTTTTGTGTTTCTGCTTTATATCGCTGAAGGTGCATAAAAGGTTTTTAAACCCAGGTTAAGGCGGTCGGAGTTTGTAGCAGCAGCAGACGGAAGTTCAGATGTTAGCGATGTTTTGCTAGTTAGCGTTAGCATCATGCTGGCAGCTAACAAGCTAGCTAACGTTGTGATGTACATGAATGGCTGCACAGTATCTGTACTACAAGAGCAGAAAGCATAGAAATAATCAAAGACAGGTTGGTAAAAGGACAGAGAAGTCGAAAATTCAGCTTTACTGTGTCAAAAGTAGACCTGTATTGATAAGTGAGTCCATATTTTTTATAATTTATTCATAGTTTCAGGCGTTTGACAACAGAAATAATCTCAAATATTCTGATTCTAGCCCCTTAAATGAGTTTTTTCTGCTTTTCTTTTTCACATATTATTGTAAACTGGATGTTTGAGCTTTTTGGGCAATTATAGACATTTTTTCTACAGTAGTTTGCGTTTTTAATGGACAAACATACAATTAAAAACTACTCGTTAAATAACTGCTGTTTTTTCTAATTATTAAATTATCATGTATTATGATGACCTACTGATGGGTTTTGCTTTAAGATACAAAAAGTAAATTATCTACAGATGTTTTTTGAAAGTGTAATTAGAAGCAGTTTATAATCTAATCTTATTCTCGCCAGCACAATTTAAGAAATAGTTCAGACAGTAGCACAGATTTGTTAGGTCTGATGTGTAGCTGCAGTAAATTATAGCTCAACAGAGAGAAAAATATGATCTAATCAGGCTGTGTTGTTTGAAATCCCCCAGAGGAGAACAGTTTATGTAAACATCTCTTTAAATAGTGTGGAACTACTTATATTTAATTAATTGATCCACAGATAGAAAAGGAGAAAACTAGTAGCACAATTGAAGTTGATATTTATTGTTTTTATCTCTATTCTTTCTTTTGTGTTCCATATATTGTCTTGTTGTGTGTCTCATGCTGCTAATTTGAAATGAAGAGCCGCTAAACTGCCTTTCATTGTTTAATGACAATAATGATCTATCTGTCTATCTACACTGGATTTTTAAGGGTGAGATCAGTATTTGTGAGGTTAAATTCATTATTTATAATATATTTATATTCCTTAAACATAAAAATGTAAAAGGATCCAATTTGGTGACTTCAAGTTTATTTTCTTTTTAAACTATGTAACTTTTTGTGCTCCACATATCTGATAACAGAGACCCTCAAGTCAGCCTCAGCTCTCCTTTCTTACAATTACTCTTCTACAGCTTTGTCGCTGCATTTTTTATTTGTATTCTACAGTTTTATTTTGATCCTCTGTTTCACTTTGTTTTAATCCTTTTAAACCTTTTGTAGTTTTTAATTCAATTTTGACCTTAGTTTCTTTTTTGATTCTTGTCGTTAGGTTGTTATATCCCAAACTGTTCCACTTAAAATAGCCGTTTTGCTGCTTTTCTCAGTTTTACGACGTAATGAAGTGAATATATTTCATTTTGGCTGATTAAAGATGTTACCCTCGTCATAAGACGGGGAGTCAACATCAGAATCAGAATCAGAATCAGAATCAAGTTTATTGCCAAGTAATTATTACATTACAAGGAATTTGTCTTGGTCTGTTGGTGCAAACGATTAAGATAGTAAGAAATAAAATAACATTAAAAAAATATATAAAAGAAGAAGTGGACATAGTACTTGATGCTGAAAATCGAACTAAATGTAAGGAGACCAAGTAAACATTTAAGTAGCAACTGAGAACTGAAGAAATTAGGAACCAACAACTATGGAAAATTAAATTACGTGATGTTTCATTTCGGGCTGCACAGTGGCTCAGTGGTCAGCAGCGTCGCCTCACAGCCAGAAGATCCCCGGTTCGCGTCCCGGTTAGGACGCCTGGGATCTTCCTGTGTGGAGTTTGCATGTTCTCCCTGTAAAGCGTGGGTTCTCACCAGGTTCTGATGATTCTAAATTATCCGTAGGTGTGAATGAGAGTGTGCTTGGTTGTCTGTCTCTATATGTAGCCCTGTGATAGACTGGTGACCTGTCCGGGGTGTCACCTGCCTTCACCTGAGTCCAGCCCCCCCGCGACCCTACAGAGGATTAAGTGGTGTATAGATGATGGAGGGATGTTTAATTTCACTTTATCTTTGATTTTCCAGAGCTGGTGGACAAATGTATCGGCTCTCGAATTCACATCGTCATGAAAACCGACAAAGAAATCGTCGGCACCCTGCTGGGTTTCGACGACTTTGTCAGTATCCTTTCAAAATAAAACGCCTCATTTAATTTACTGCACCAGTTTAGTGTTTTGTTTGTTTATTATCCTGCATGGTTTCCTTAACTCGGCGTTTCAGACATGGTCCTGGAGGACGTGACAGAATTGTAAGTACATGTCAGTTTTGCTTCAAGTCGTGCTTCCTAACCTCATCATTTGTCGGTCGAACTCATCTTTGTGTGTTTGTGTTCCAGTGAAATCACACCAGAGGGAAGAAGAATAACCAAACTGGATCAGATCCTCCTCAATGGCAACAACATCACCATGGTGAGGAAACCAAGACCCCTGAATCCCCCGGGTGGCTTGTTACTGTTGTTTTAGACCTTCATGACTGAATTTATACTAAAACATTTCCTCTCCTGCAGCTCATCCCCGGTGGAGAAGGACCTGAGGTGTAAATTCCTGGCTGCTGAGACGGTTTTCTCGATAAATGCCTTTCCTGTGTTTGTGTTCCTGAGTTTATCATGTGGTTTTTGTCATAATCGGTTTTCCCTTTTCAAATATTTTTGTAGCCAGATTCCTGATTGAGTGTTTGATGAATGAGATCGTGTCTCACACATGTTTGGAAAAAAAAGCTGTTTTTGTTACGAATAAATCAAAGAATCTCACGCAGTCTGGAAAAAAAACAAGCTCTTCTTTATTCGCGCCGTCGTCAAACAGCTTAGTGCAAAAACCCTCAAAGTGTTGCCAAACATAAGAGATAAAACTACGACACTGTTTGTTGTTTCACTGAACTGAGAAACACGTTTTCATGTCTTTTAATGTTTTATGAGTGAGCAGAGAGATGATCGTTACAGCGGCGGATTGTAGGTTGTGTCTCCGGACCTCCTCCTCCTCCTCCTCCTCCTCTTCTCCTGCAGCTTCAGTACATCGAAGGCTTCTCCTCTCCTTTCGGGTTGGTTATCTTCTCCAGGTTCTTGCTGGTGATGTCGTAAAGCTCGGCCTGAAGGAAACGTGTTGGAACAAAGGTATTTTAATGTAGACGAAAGTGCAAACACAGAAGGAAATGCTGCATTTTCAGCTCTAGTTATTAGATGCTTTGACTTCAAATTAGCACTTAAAGTTCACAATTTTAGCTGTTTGAAAGTGCAGAAAAGCCACATTTCTACACAAATCATCTCCTTTAATTCAGGATTACAGTATATTAACATTATTAAAGGTTTCCAGATGAAGATGCTTTTAATTAGCCTTTAAATAAACCTTTAAAATACACATCATCGCTAATTAAAGCAGTGATTTTCAGCCTTTTGATTGTAAGAAGTCAGATTTCCTCACTAAGCATCTCTTGAAATGCAGAACTGCAGTGTATTTATTGAATTAAATGCTTCCAAATTAAGAAGTTACATTAAATTAAACCAGCAATTTTTAACTATTTGGAAGGAAAAAAACAATCTGGTTTCCACATTAAGCAGCTCTTTAATGAGTAGGACAGTAATAATTACTGAAGTAAACGTTTCCAGATTAAAAAGTTTGATTAAATTAAAGCTAAATAAACCTTAAAATACATATTAATAGTAATTTAACTGGTAGGAAGTCAGTTTACACAGTTAACCTGCTTTAAATGCAGGATTACAGTATGTTTACCAAAGTTAATGTTTCCAGATTAAGACTTTACATTAACATAATGTTAGATAGGAGGAGGAGGAGGAGGAGGAGTAGAGGGAGAGGAAGGAGGGGAGGGGGGATGAAGATGAGGAAGGAGGAGGTAGAAAAAGATGAAGGAGGTGGAGGGAGATGAGAAGGAGGAGAAGGACAAGAAGGGGGAGAAGGAGAAGAAGAAGAAGGAGTAGGTAGAAAAAGATGAAGGAGGAGGACAAGGAGAAGTAGAGGGAGAGAGGACGAGAAGAAGGAGGAGGAGAGGAAGGAGAGGGAGAGGAAGAAGGAGGGGGAGAAGGAGAGGGAGAAGGAGAACAAGAGGGAGGGGGAGGAGAAGAAGAGGGAGAAGGAAGAGGAGGGGGAAGAAGAGGGAGGGGATGAGAAGGAGAGGGAGAAGGAGGAGGGGGAAGAGAAGAGGGAGAGGAAAGACGAGAAGGAGAGGAAGAAGGAGGGGGATAAGGACAAGAAGAGGGAGAAGAAGAAGGAGCAGGTAGAAAAAGATGAAGGAGGAGGAGATGGGAGGAGAAGTAGAGGGAGGAGGAGAAGGAGGAGGACAAGGAAAAATAAAGGGAGGAGAAGAAGGAAGAGAGGGAGAAGTAGAGGGAGAGGAAGGAGGTGGAGAAAAAGGAGGAGGACGAGGAGAAGTAGAGGGAGAGAAAGGACGAGAAGAAGAAGGAGAGGGAGAGGAAGGACAAGAAGGAGAGGAAGAAGGAGGGGGAGGGGGATGAGAAGGAGGAGGAGAGGGTAAGGAAGAAGGAGGGGGATAAGGACAAGAAGAGGGAGAAGAAGAAGGCGTAGGTAGAAAAAGATGAAGGAGGAGGAGATGGGAGGAGAAGTAGAGGGAGGAGGAGAAGGAGGAGGACAAGGAAAAGTAGAGGGAGGAGGAGGAGGAGAAGAAGGAAGAGGGAGAAGTAGAGGGAGAGGAAGGAGGTGGAGAAAAAGGAGGACGAGGAGAAGTAGAGGGAGAAAGGACGAGAAGGAGGAGGAAGGAGAGTGAGAGGAAGAAGGAGGGGGAGAAGGAGAAGAAGAGGGAGGAGGATGAGAAGGAGAGGGAGAGGAAGAAGGAGGGGGAAGAGAACAAGAGGGAGAAGGAGGAGGAGAAGAAGAGGGAGGGGAAGAACGAGAAGGAGAGGGAGAAGGAGGTGCAAAAGGAGGGGGAGGGGGATGAGAAGGACGAGGAGAGGGAGAGGAACAAGGAGGGTGAAGGAGAAGAAGAGGGAGAGATAGAAGATGGAGAAGAAAGAGAGGTAGAGGAAAGAGGAAGAACGAGGAGGAGGAGGAGAGCGAGTCGTTTCCAACCTTCCTGAGGTCAGACTTCACACTAACATGTCTTCATTGCAGAACTACATTGAAATGATGACGTCACAATAAACTTTCACTAAATGAGCCTTTAAATAGACGTTACCTCTGAAGGAGTCCTGGACGTGTTTTTCATGAATGATCACGAATGTTAAAGTTAAAACGATGATCTGAGGAAGCTTTTAAATTATATTCCAGGTCTGTAAACTTATTATTGAAGTGAATCCGTTCAACCTCGTCTGTCTTACCTTTAATATTCAAACCTGTTCACTTTAATTCTTCTACCAGGAAACACTTTAGATGTTTATTCTGTGTTTTATCTAACAAGTAAAAGGCCTCATCTGCCTTTTAATAGATTAAGTAAACAGTCGTTCTCCTTGTCTGACTTACGTAGAAGCCGCGGATGTCGAGGATGATCACTCTGACCTCGGAGTAGATGTTCTCGTCCTTCTCATGGACCAGCGAGCGGTAATCCATCTGAGGGGTTGAAGTCTTCGTTATTTATCAACAGGTTTAAAGCATCAGGCTGAAGATTCATATTTCAGGGATGTGGATAAAACCTGGCTCTTTCTGGAACCTTAATCTGCATTTTCTGACATTTTAGAGACAAAAAAAACAATCAATTAAGATAAAACCCATCAAAAGAAGTGGGGGACTACTTTCTGCGGCGGATGAATCCACATTCTGTCCATTGCGGGGTGTTAGAGGTCAAACTAAACTGTGTCAACGGAGGAAAATGTCAGATCTTGAACAGCAGAGAGGAAAAAACACACGACGCATGTTAGCTGGATGCTCTCATGGCTGGTTTAGGTCTTTTAAAGTGGGTTTCTCCTGCAGAGAGGAGTTATTAGTGCCACCCAAAGAGGTTTTAACCGGAGCGCGAATGGTAGAAAGTGAGACGTACATCAGCTTTGTTCATTGGGATTTCATTCACTTCATTTTTGTTTATTAAATTGTCAGAAATAACAGGAGAATTCACAGATTTCTGTCAAAAACCTCGTTGAAACTGAGAAAAAATGTAGAAAATCATCGTATTCATCCGCTACAGTAAGGACCTCCATGACTCACCACATGACTCTCCTTGGAGGCTTTTCCTACAGCGTCCCCCCTCTCTAGGAAGTACCTGAACATACAAACAAACACAGCCTTAAATAATAAATCCAATAGAACTAAAGAACTTATAATAATAGAACATCAGCATCTATAGATTAAATATGTATTATATGTTATATATGTGAACGTCTACGTCCAGCCTACTTGTTGATGTTGGTCTGAAATCCCTCCACTTTGGTTTTCACCGCCCCGACTCTCTCCAGGACTTTCTCCTGTCGGTGGAGGAACAACAAGACATGCATGTTTAGGAGGAGGAGAAAATTAAGGAGAGGAAGAAGAAGAAAATAGAGGAGGAGAATTAAAGTGGGGGAGAAGGAGGAGGAGAAAGGATAAGAGGAAGGAGGAAGAGGAGATGAAGCAGAAAAAGAAGGAGGAAGAGGAGAAGAAGATGAAGTAATACTAGCAGCAGTAGTAGTAGCAGCAGTAGTAGTAGTCGTAGTATTAGTAGTAGTAGTTGTAGGAGCAGTGGTATTAGTAGCAGTACTAGTAGTAGTAGTAGTAGTAGTTCTGGTAACAGTAGTAGTAGAACTAGTAGTAGTAGTCGTAGTAGAAGTAGCAGTAGCAGCAGTAGTAGTAGTAGTAGCAGTAGTAGTAGCAGTGGTAGTAGTAGTAGTCGTAGTATTAGTAGCAGTAGTAGTAGTAGTAGTAGCAGTAGTAGTAGCAGTGGTAGTAGTAGTAGTCGTAGTATTAGTAGCAGTAGTAGTAGTAGTAGTAGCAGTAGTAGTAGCAGTGGTAGTAGTAGTAGTCGTAGTATTAGTAGCAGTAGTAGTAGTAGTAGTAGCAGTAGTAGTAGCAGTGGTAGTAGTAGTAGTCGTAGTATTAGTAGCAGTAGTAGTAGTTGTAGTACTAGTAGCAGCAGCAATAGTAGTAGTAGTAGTAGTAGTAGTAACAGTAGTAGTAGTAGTAGTAGTAGTACTAGTAGTAGTTGTAGTTGTAGTACTAGTAGCAGCAGCAATAGTAGTAGTAGTAGTAGTGGTAGTAGTAGTACTATTAGTAGTACTAGTATTAGTACTAGTAGCAGCAGTAGCAGTAGTAGTAGTAGTAGCAGTAGCAGCAGCAATAGTAGTAGCAGTCGTAGTGGTAGTAGTAGTACTATTAGTAGTACTAGTATTAGTACTAGTAGTACCTGGATGGCGACTCCGAAGTCGTTGCCGTCCTCTATTTTGGGGATCAGGTGTTGAATCCAGCAGGACAACTACATCAGAACAGAGACAGGAGGACGTTTATAGTCAACAACAATGTTTACATTCATACTGTGTTTGACTTCATGTCATGATGACAGCAGATCAAACATGTAGAACAGATTTAATGTTCATATGTTCATATGTTAATATGTTAATATAGCAGGAGGTTTTATAACAGGTCTATCAGGTGTTTATGAAGGTAACTCACGGTGATGATCGTCTCCCTGAAGTCAACGATCTCCGGTTTGACCATCTCCAGGAGAGCCAGGATCTTCTCGTTCCCTTTGATGAAGCCACACTTAGGAGCTGAGGAGCAGGAGGAGGAGGAGGAGTGAGGAGGAGGAGGAGGAGGAGGAGGAGTGAGGCTTTGATTTGAACAGAACATTTCGTCTGTCATTCGCTCCGACTCACCTTTCTTCTTCTTCTTCTCCTCGTCTTCGTTCTTGTCCGTCTCCATTTCCTGAAGATCACAAATCAAAAACCTCAGCTGACGGAGGAGAACTCAGGTTTAAATGGGTGAGGAGGAGGAGGAGGAGGAGAAGATGAAGAAGAATGAGGTGGAGAGGAAGAGGAGGGGGAGGAGGAGAGGATGAAGAAGGAGGATAAGGAGGAGAGGAAGGAGGGGGGAGTAGGAGGAGGAGGAGGACAAGAAGATGAAACAGGAGGAGGATGAGAAGAAGGAGGAGAGGAAGAAGGAGGGGGAGAGGAAGAAGAAGGGGGGAGGAGGAGAAGATGAAAAAAGAGGAGGAGCAGAGGAAGAAGGAGAGGGAGAAGAAGATGAAGTAGGAGGAGAGGGAGAAGGAAAAGAAGAAGGAGCGGGAGAAAAAGGAGCAGGAGGTGGAGAAGAAAAAGGAAGAAGAAGTAGGAGGGAGAGGAGGAGAAGGAGAGGGGAGGAGAAGAAGGAGGAGAGGAAGAAGGAGGAGGAGAAGAAAAAGAAGAAAGAGGAGGAGGGAGGAGAAGAAGAAGGAAAGGAGCCTCTTAGCTAATGTTAGCATAGACGCTAACAGGAAACCACGTCTGACACTGATCATGATTGATTTCTTTGACAATACGTGCCTTTTATCATTAAAGGATCATTAGTGGGACAAAATTGCTTGTTTATGCAGCGAATCGTCTAGAAAACATCAAATAATGAAGGTTTAAATGTCTAAAAATGATAAGTCTCACCTCGTCCTCTGGGGCAGGAGGGTCGGGGATGGGGATGTCCAGAGGAGCGTGGAGGGAAGCCATGTCTGTGATGTTTAAGGCGTCATGCTGGGAAGAAAAACAGATGGACATGATGAAGATGAAGAGCAGAAACCACAGGTGAAAGCTTAACGAGCCTTAAAGTAGAAGATCACAACCCTGATTTATCTAATAGATTCCACTTTATTCAGGTCAGTAAAGATTCTTCCACATGCATAAAGGCCAGTTAAGGAGTTCCACAGGGTTCCATTGTAGGGCCGATGCTATTCACCTTGAACATGCTGCCATTAGACCACATTATTAGCAGATATGATAACAATTAATTTAAAAACCAGACACTTGTGCTCAAATGCTAATGCTAACTGCTAATTCAAACAGCACTGTCACGTTCAGCTGACCCAGGCCCGTTTAGGAGATGCTCCAGGTAGTGACCAGTGCAGATGCTACCATTTAGCTAACTGCTAACTGCTAATGCTAACTGCTAATTCAGCCAGCACTGCCACGTTCAACTGACCCAGGCCTGTTTAGGAGATGCTCCAGGTAGTGACCAGTGTTGATGCTACCATTTAGCTAAATGCTAATGCTAACTGCTAATTCAAACAGCACTGCTACGTTCAACTGACCCAGGCCCGTTTAGGAGATGCTCCAGGGAGTGACCAGTGCCGATGCCACATTTAGCTAGCTGCTAATGCTAACTGCTAATCCAACCAGAACTACCACGTTCAGCTGACCCAGGCCCGTTTAGGACATGTTTTAGGTAGTGATCAGTGTCGACGCTACCATTCAGCTAGCTACTAAATGCTAACTGCTAATTCAACCAACACTGCCACGTTCTACTGACCCAGTTGACCCATATGTAAATAAATATAGATTTTTACTAGTTATTATCTGTAATTTAACAAAATAGGGGAAGTCTCTATAAAATACCAGCTTAAAAATTATTTCACATCTTTCAGTCCTTCATATAAATGATTTATGCTGAAAATAACCTGTAAAATAATGACATTTTATTAATTTTAGCTCATTTAATTACAGTAAAAGTGTATAATTCTATGTTCATATATTTTAAATGAACAATTTGATGTGTTTTTTCATTAATATGTGCATAAATATAAATTGTTTTCATAGTTATTATAGATATTTTAACTGTGGGAGTAGATTTTTAAGTTAAAATATGAATATTTAAGGTGCATCTTGTAAACTGGGTAAACATGAGCCGCACCTTGAGCAGGTTGTCGAGCTTCACGATCTTCTGGGGGATGATGCTGGAGAACAGAGTCTCCGCCTGGAAGGAGGAAGAAGAGGAGAGTCACGGCTGGAGCTGCAATAATGAACTGATGATGAAGAGCTGAACTCACCTGCTGGAACAGAGCCTGGCGGAAGTTTTCCACCTGGACAGGAAATAAAAAGAGAAGTTTGTTAGCTTCAAGTCGAGCTGCTGAGTCACAGGCTTACTTTCGTTTTCCTCTCTGGAGGGACTTTCCGCTGCTCTGCCGCTCATAACCGACTGTTTCCGAACATTTAACACTAAATCTGCATTAAATCCACTTCAGCAGAGACGTTTCCCTCCTCACAGCCCTGATCCCAGTCTCCTGCAGGTAAACTCACCTGAGCCGCGCTGGAGCGGCTGATTTTCAGGGTGGACGTCTTTGACATGACGAGGCGAAGTTTTCTAGTTTCAGCTGAAGATAAATGGAAAAATGAACCCGCTGGGATCTGAAGTGGATTCAGACGAGTTCTTCTGCTGCAGGAGTCAAGATGTCTGTCCCGTGTGATTCTTTTATTTCCTCGTTCGCGTTACTTTCGATTCGAGGTCGGATGATGCGGTTGTTGCGCCTCCCACTGTGTCCTTCCTCCGCCCAAAGTAGGGCGTCCGAAAAACGACTTTCCTCATGTCTCTGCTTTATTTACTGCAAACTATAAATAATCCACATGTTTTTACTGGTTTAAAAAAGCCTTAAAAGCTTAATTTACTGTAAATGTCCACCTAAAACGTAAATAAAATGTTCTTATTTCATCAAAATGACTTGATATTTTAAATATTGCCCATAGAAAAGAGATTATTTCATTATTCTGAACATAAAACCTTCTGAAAATAAAGTTATGCCCAGTCTAAAGTAAAATACTGCATATTTTTAGATAACACACACAGGCTAAAATTTAGAAATAATGATAGAAAATAAATTTAAAAATCAAATAAAGAATTTTTAATTATAGTTAATTAGAAAAAACTAAACATTTATTTAAATTTATCTATTTATATTATTATATTATAGAGAATAATAGTATAATCTAGAGCAGCAAGTAATAATTATTTATTTCTTTGATTAATTAATTAAAGAAAGACATAATTTAATTAATGAAAAATAAATAAATAGATCATTTACATTTATTTATTTATTTTTAAAAATTTATTTATTTAAATTTATTTATTGAATTAACTACTATAGAGAATAATAGCATAATCTAAGGCAGCAACTAATAATTATTTTTTGCTTAATTAATTAAATAAAGAAAAATAATTTAATAAATTAATTAAAATAAATAAAATATTTATTTACATTTATTTATTTATTTAATTATTTTAGAGAATAATAGTACAATGCAGGGCAGCAACTAATAATTATTTCTTTCTTTACTTAATTGAATAATTAAATAAAGAAATAACTTGATTGATTAATTAATTGGAATAAATAAAATATTTTGTTTACATTTATTTGTTTAAATGTATTTATTATATTAATTATTATAGAGAATAATAAATATACTACTAGCAAATAATAATTACTTTTTACATTAATTAATTAAATAAAGAAACAATTTAATTAATTAAAATAATTATTTACATTTTTGTTTATATTTGTCTATTTACTTATTTATTTATTTATTTACTTATTTAAGTATTATAGAGAATAATAGTATAATCAAAGGCAGCCACTATAATTATTTCTTTCTTGAACTGATTACCTAAAGAAAGAAATAATTCAATGAATTAATTAAAAATAAATAAAATATTTATTTATTTAATTTATTTGTTCATTATAGATATTAATAATACCGTCTCTAGTCCAGGGCAGTAACCAATACTTGTTTTCATTGTTGATCGATCTGTTGATTTCCAGATGTTGTCCTTCAGTGTTTTCTTTTGTCCACAAAGATGTTTAATTTACAAACACAGAAGAGGAAAGAAACCAGAGAATATGTACTTTTGACTTTTCTCTCTCAAACCTATTAATTGATTGATTAATTGTTGCAGCTGCATCCAACAAAAGCTCTGTTTATATCTGAGTAATGTTTGTTAAAACCTGCATCCTCCAGCTGTGAAGTTAGACTGGTTTTTATTAATACAACGACACATTGTGAGCTGATTTTAAGATTTAAGTCTTTAGTGGGAGCAGGAACAGAAATCGATCAGCGACACCCTGTACATTCTTGGACTTCTCTGAAGTAACAGTGAGAAAAAACAGGAAAACTTAAACTTTAAATCTGTTAAAATGATGATTCATAACTTTAACTTGTCTTCTTCTGTCCTCAGGTGGATGACCGCTCGCTTCTACCTAAATCACACAATTAAAAAATGCTCCATTTCAAGGTAACGTTCCTCACTGACCTCATATACTAATATTATATTATACTATCATATTACTGAGTCTGATGCAAGTAGCATGTTTTAGTCGTAGCGCCAACAAGTGGAGCTCCTGCATCTCTTCATGAAACGTTTGAAATGAATAAAAGAACCTCTGTGGCCACTTCCTTCTCCGTTTTTAACACGAATACTGGATTTTTTTTTTAAAAAAACTGTCAACTGTCAAACTGTTTTTCTGAACTCATAAACACTGTTTTTTTTTTTTGTTTTGTTTTTTTACTAAAGCTTTAAATTAAAAGATGGTTTAACTACCAAAAAAGTCAAGTCACCAATATTTATATAGAGCATTTGAATTGTTTTCCAGCAGAGAAAATAAGATTATCATTACAAATTCATCTAACAAGTTAAATATTAAAGTTACAGCCTTCAATAATATGATGCAAATTTAATGATTTAACTTAAATTTAAAAAAAAAATACTATACCAAATTATTGGAGTAATTTAAAAAATTAACTTAAATATTAATTTTTAGAACCTAAAATATACAAAATAGATATATAAATATGAAAATATATATAATAAAATATACTATTGTATACCAAAGTATCTGAGTAATTAAGAAATTACGTTTTAAAACATATATTTTTTAAATTAAATTTTATTCTATGTTATGTTAAATATATTATTATTGTTGTTGTTGTTGACAGATTATAACTAATCCGGTTATTTTTACCAGTTTAAACAGACTTTAAAGATCAATTTACCAGTTTAACACTTTACCTTAGATTTTAAGATAAAGAACCTAAAATATACAAAACAAATACATAGATATAAACCTAAAAATATAGTATTCTATAAGAAATTAACTGACTAATTTTTTTAAAAAGACCTTCACCTTTTTTTATTACATTTTATTCCATGTCATGTTAAATACCCTACATTATTATTATTATCATTATCATCATTATTATTATTATTATTATTATTATTATTATTATTATTATTATTATTATTATTATTATTATTATTATTGTTGTTGTTATTATTATTATTATTATTATTATTATTATTATTATCAACCCAAACACACACAAAAAATAGATTTTCACCAAACGGGACCTTTAATGTTGGGAACTGCTGCTTTTATTTGTTCAACATCCGCTTTTATTTTGAAATGTGAAAACCGGACGGGAAGTGCAGCTCAAACGGGAGTTCCGCGTTTTTGAAGCAGCTCCAGACGACAGCAGCAGCTCGGCGAAGCTCAGACTTCAGCCGGTCGTGTCAGTTAAAAACACGGTAATAACATCGGTGACAGCGTCAACATTCATCTCCGGGCGGCGGAGCGACGACGGGACCGTTGACCGGAGGCCGAGCAGCGGAGGCGGTAAGTTACGGAGCGGCTCCGAGGCTCGGTGTAAAGTTTCGTTTTCGGCTGCGGTGAGACGTTGACGGCTGCTAGCTTAATGTTTGTGACTTCAACGCGAACAAACCGGGAGGTCCGACCGAAAAGTGCCGCCGGTGTTTGTTTGGCTGCAGACAAACATGGCTGGTGTCGGTGTTTGTGGTTTGACACGAGCTGTTTTCCTCCGAGACCCTGGAACCAGGATTAGCCCGGACTTTCCCAGAACATGTCGTCATGCAGCAATTAAAAGTGAAATTAAAGGAGGGGGAATCTGTTTTTTAAAGCTATATATATAAAAATAAGTTTCAGTGAGATATTTGGATTTATATATTGTTTTTTTTTATTTGTATAGAGAGTTTTTAACACTTTGCCTCCATTTATATATAAATATATGAGTTCGAGTTAGATATTTGGATTTATATATACATTTTTAGATTTATATAGAGAATTTTTTTGACACATTGCCATGATCTATACATAAATATATTAGTTTGAGCTAGGTTTTTTCATTTTTACATGCATTTTCTTTTATCTATATAGAGATTTTTGAGGCTTTGCTGTTATTTATATATAAATATATGAGTTTGAGTTGGATTATATTATATATGCACTTTTTAATTTACATATAGTTTTTTTTGATGCATTGCCATTATTTATAGATAAATATATGGGTTTGAGTTCCACTTTTTGATTTATATATGCATATTTTTTCATTTATATATATTTTTTAACACATTGAAATCATTTATATATAAATAAATTAGTCTGAGTTAGATATTTTGGTTTATACATGCATTTTATTTATATTTATAGAGATTTTTTGACACTTTGCTAATATTTATATATAAAAATATAAATTTGAATTGGATTTTTTTGACTTCTTGCCAGTATTTATATATAAATATATGAATTTGAGTTAGATTCTACTGACACATTGCCATTATTTGTATGTAAGTATATGAGTTTGAGTTAGATGTTTTGGTTTATAGATGCATTTTCTTTATTTATATAGAGATTTTTGACACTTTGCTGTTATTTATACATAAAAATATAAGTTTAAGTTGGATTTTTTGATTTATATATGCGTTTTTTTTTATTTATAAAGACATTTTTTGACACATTGCCACTATTTATATATAAATATATAAGTTTGAGTTAGATGTTTTGATTGATATATACATTTTCTTTATTATGTATAGATTTTTTTGACATTTTGCTGTTGTTTATATATAAATATATACATCTGAGTTTGATTTTTTGATTTATATATGCATTTTATTTTATTTATATAGAAATTTTTCAACATACTGCCATTATTTATATATAAATATGTGAGTTTGAGTTAGATGTTTTGATTTATATATGCTTTTTTAAATTGATATATGGATTTCTTGACACATTGCCATTATTTCTGTATAATTGCATGAGTTTAAGTTAGATATTTAGATTTGTACATGCATTTTCTTTATTTATATAGAGATTTTCTTGACACTTTGCCGTTATTTATACATAAAGATATAAGTTTGAGTTGGACTTTGTTGTTGCCATTATTTATATATAAATGCATGAGTTTGAGTTGGATTTTTTGATTTATATATTCTTTTTTAAAGTGTAAATATGAATTTCTTGACACATTTCCATTAATTTTATACAAATATATTAGTTTGACTTGGATTTTTTTGACAAGCTCCAGGGTATAAAGTATAAATAGTAGGAGCTAGAATTTTTATTTCTTAGCCGTTTATTATTATTATTATTATTATTGTTATTTAGTATTGGTTTGAGTGGTTGGTAGCTTTAGGTATTTGCGATCCTGCTTCATTCCCACCCTCACCCCAACCGGTCGAGGCAGATGGCCGCCTTCCCTGAACCTGGTTCTGTCGGAGGTTTTTTCTACCTTCCACTCTTTTTTTTAGGGCTTATGCTTTTTATTTTATTTTTTTATTTTATACCAAGTCTGTTGAAAAGTGTACATATTTAGTTTAGGCATTGGGCGGCTTGCAGCACATTCCCATCTCGTATCTGTGGCTCTTTCAAAATATTGCACATTCTGCAGTGAAGCTAAATACAGTAATAATAATGGTAGCAGTCTAAATTGCAGCTTTTACGATTTAGCTAATTGCTTTTCCACCTCTTGCGTCCTGACAGCGATGAGCGGCAGCAGCAGCCCTGCGTCGGTCCAGATGGACGAGGTCCGGAGAAGAGCCCAGTCGCTGCTCTCCTCCTCGGGTTCGGCCCAGGAGGTGAAGGCTGAAGTCCAGACGATGGCCGCCATCCCGCTGCCTCTGTCGGAGAAATACCGCCACTTCACGGCGGAGGCCATGCTGAAGGAGAACACGGCGGGTCGCAACAAGCAGGAGGTAAAGTTCTCCTCAGCTGCAGCAGCGAGGAGTTAAAATGATAAACGGAGTGGGTTGTAGCATAGACATATATACGTAGACGCGGCACTGACTGTGGAGGGACGTGCCTAAAGCTCCGCCATCTTGGTACAGGGCTAGCAGAGGGGGGAGTGAATGTAAGTCTATGGAGGTAAGAGGTACTCCACAATCTTAAAGTAGAATTATTCACTGAATTTTGACGTTTGTAACAAACAATATATGTTGACAACTGATCGATTTATGATCACTTTTATAGTGCAGACATGTCATTCCTCTTTAGACGTAATGCACTGTAGGGGCGAGTGGCACTGTACCAAGATGGCCGCCGCATAGGCACATCAGCTCCAATCGGCAGCAGCAGTCAACGCGGCGTCTACGTATCTATGTCTATGGGTTATAGCCCTCGTAGCATTGCTAATTCAGCAGCGTTGTCTCCACACCAGGTCCTGGAGTCCTTGAGCAGACTGGTCAAGGCCTTGAGCATCCTGGAGAAGTACGGCTGCAACCTGACCAGCCCCGCCAGACCCAGATACTGGAGGAGCGTCAAGCACAACAACCCCGTCTTCAGGACCACCGTGGACGCCGTCAAGGTGAGCAGAAACCAGCGCAGTTCAGCTTTTTTTGGTTAAATTTTGAAGCTTTTCGGTGACTGTATAACGCTACAAACAAGGACTGCAAGCTTGTTTTCTAACCACAGGGAGGCCGGAGAGTCCTGTACCTGTACGGCTACACCAACCAGCAGGTGGACGGCCTCAGTTTCCCAGAGGAAGTCGCCGAACCAGACACCGATAAAGTCTCCGCGGTGACGCTGGAGGTCATGACGCTGCGCACAGAGGTGGACATGATCGTGAAGGTTTGTTGTTTGTTTCTCGTCGCCGCTGGCGTCCGTGTGCAGCCGCTTCTGTGGGAAGGACTCACCGTGTTCCATCTCTTGTGTCTCCGTTTGTTTAGGGCACCCATCCTCACGTAGAACACTTCAAAGATATCATCCCATTTGTCATCCAGCAGGTGTGTACAACTCAAATCTGTGTCAGACAGCGTCACTGAAGTCAAAAATGTTATGTCAACTATGGAAAACTCAATATAAATGTACATCTTGTCCTTGTGTTTGGATCTGCCCGTTCGTATACGACTTATTTGCAAAGGTCGCACTTCCTGTTTCTCTTTTGTGCACATTAATGCATGATATAAATGTAAATCTACTAGTAAAAGGCAAACATGAGGTGTTGTTTGTTTTAGTTTGGGTAGTTCCATCAAAAACACGGATATTTATAAGGATGTTTGGGAAATTTTAGCTCGACATGTTGAATATTTTCGACCCACTTTCAGCAGGTTTTGCGTCTCGAGATCTTCGCTGTTGTTAATTCAGAGTCTACAGTCGCTGCATTGTTTACAGCAGATCGCGGACGACGTCGGCGGTAAAACGTCATTTAGCTGCCTAAAAATAGAAAAACGGTCAATGTGGTTTCAAGTTTACGCTGTACTTCGAGTATTGTCATCGCTTTGCCGTGTTGTACCAAACATAAAGCTGCAAATTTTAATGTAAGAGCACATCTGTTTCAGCTGTGTAGTTAAGGTCTGTGGTGGAGAAATTCAAGGTAGACCAGGTAATTCTCATACACCGATCAGGCATCACACTATGACCACCTGCC
>JAMOIN010001813.1:0-40923 GCA_024666655.1 Dascyllus trimaculatus
ATGTCACAAAAACGTCATACCGCGGGATGAGGTCAAAAATGTCACAAAAATTTCTTACCGCAGTATGATGTCAAAAATGTCACAAAAACGTAATAACGCGGGACTAGGTCAAAAATGTCACAAAAATTTCATACCGCGGTATGAGGTCAAAAACGTCACAAAAGTCACAAAAACGTCATACCGCGGGATGAGGTCAAAAATGTCACAAAAAATTCAAAAAATGTCACAAAACGTCATACCGCAGAATGATGTCAAAAACTTGACAAAAACGTTACAAAAACGTCATGCCGCGGTATGAGGTCAAAAATGTCACAAAAATGTCATACGGCAGGTTGAGGTCAAAAATGTCTCAAATACGTCATACCGCGGTATAAGTTCAGAAATGTCACAAAAACGTCATACTGCGGAATGATGTCGAGAGTGTCACAAAAACGTCATACCGCGGAATAATGTCAAAAATGTCACAAAAAGATCAAAAATATCACAAAAAAGTCATATGATGTCAAAAATGTCTCAAACACGTCATACCGCGGGATGATGTCAAAAATATCACAAAAAGGTCAAAAATGTCTCAAAAACGTCATTCCACGGGATGAGCTCAAAAATGTCACAAAAACGTCATACTGCGGGATGATGTCAAAAATATCACAAAGATGTCATAACGGTGGATGAGGTCGAAAATGTCACTAAAATTTCATACCGCGGAATGCGGTCAAAAATGTCACAATAATGTCATAACGCGGGATGAGGTCAAAAATGTCACAAAAAATTCAATAATGTCACAAAACGTCATACCGCAGAATGATGTCAAAAATTTGACAAAAACGTTACAAAAACGTCATTCCGCGGTGTGAGGTCAAAGATGTCACAAAAAGGTAATACGGCAGGTTGAGGTCAAAAATGTCTCAAATACGTCATACCGCGGTATAAGTTCAGAAATGTCACAAAAACGTCATACTGCGGGATGAGGTCAAAAATGTCACAAAAAAGTCATACCGCCGGGCTAGGTCAAAAATGTCACAATAACATCATGTCAAAAATGTCAAAAAAACGTCATGCCGCCAGATGATCTCAAAAATGTCACAAAAACGTCATACCGCAGGATGAAGTCAAAAATGTCATAAAAAGGTCAAAAATGTCGCAAAAACATCATACCGCCAGGGATGAGGTCAAAAATACCTGGAGAACGTCACACCGCGGGACGATGTCAAAAATGTCACAAAAAGGTCAAAAATGTCTCAAAAACGTGATACCGCAGACTGAGGTCAAAAACGTCACAAAAAGGTCAAAAATGTCACATAAAAGTCATAACGTGGCATGAGGTAAAAAAGGTCACAAAAAGGTCAAAAATGTCACAAAAACGTGATGCCGCGGGATGATGTCAAAAATTTCACAAAAAGGCCAAAAATGTCTCAAAAATTTGATACCGCGGTATGATGTCAAAAATGTCACAAAAACGTAATACCGCGGAATTATGTCAAAAATGTCACAAAAACGTCATACCACGGCATGAGGTCAAAAACGTCACGAAAACGTCATACGATGACATTTTATGAGGTCAAAAATGTCTCAAAAACGTCATCCCGCGGGATGATGTCAAAAATGTCACAAAAAGGTCAAAAATGTCACAAAAACGTCATACCACGGTATGATGTCAAAAATGTCACAAAAACGTCATACCGCGGGATGAGGTCAAAAATGTCAAAAAAACGTCATACCGCAGAATCATGTCAAAAATATCACAAAAAGGTCAAAAATGTCACAAAGACGTTATACCGCGGTATGAGGTCAAAAATGTCACAAAAACGTCATACAGCGGGATGAGGTCAAAAATGTCACAAAAACGTCAAACGGCGGGATAATGTCAAAAATGTCACAAAAAGGCCAAAAATGTCTCAAAAATTTGATACCGCGGTATGATGTCAAAAATGTCACAAAAACGTAATACCGCGGAATTATATCAAAAATGTCACAAAAACGTCATACCACGGCATGAGGTCAAAAACGTCACGAAAACGTCATACGATGACATTTTATGAGGTCAAAAATGTCTCAAAAACGTCATCCCGCGGGATGATGTCAAAAATGTCACAAAAAGGTCAAAAATGTCTCAAAAACGTGATGCCGCGATATGAGGTCAAAAATTTCACAAAAACGTCACACCGCGGGATGATGTCAACAATGTCACAAAAATTTCATACCGCAGTATGGTGTCAAAAATGTCACAAAAACGTAATAACGCGGGATAAGGTCAAAAATGTCACAAAAATTTCATACCACGGAATGAGGTCAAAAATGTCACAAAAACGTCATACCGCGGTATGAGGTCAAAAACGTCTCAAAAGTCACAAAAACGTCATACCGCGGTATGATGTCAAAAATGTCGCAAATACGTCATACCGCGGTATGAGGTCAAAAATGTCACAAAAAGGTCAAAAATGTCAAAAAAACGTCATACCGCTGTATGAGGTCAAAAATGTCACAAAAACTTCATACCGCGGAATGATTTCAAAAATGTGACAACAACGTCATACCGCGGAATCATATAAAAAATGTCACAAAAATGTCACAAAAACGTATACCGCGGGATCATGTCAAAAATGTCGTAAAAAGATCAAAAATGTCTCAAAAACGTCATACCGCGGGATGAAGTCAAAAATGTCACAAAAACGTCATACCGCGGTATGAGGTCCAAAATGTCACAAAAACGTTATACCGCGGGATGAGGTCAAAAATGTCACAAAAACGTCATACCGCGGAATGATGTCAAAAACGTCACGAAAACGTCATACCGCGGTATGAGGTCAAAAATGTCACAAAAACGTCATACAGCGGGATGAGGTCAAAAATGTCACAAAAACGTTATACCGCGGGAAGAGGTCAAAAATGTCACAAAAACGTCATACCGCGGAATGATGTCAAAAATTTCACAGAAAAGTCATACCGCGGTATGAGGTCAAAAATGTCACAAAAACGTCATAACGCGGTATGAGGTCAAAAACGTCACGAAAACGTCATACCGCGGTATGAGGTCAAAAATTTCACAAAAACGTCATACGGCAGGATGATGTCAAAAATGTTCCAAAAAGGTCAAAAATGTCACAAAAACGTCATCCTGCGATATGAGGTCAAAAACGTCACAAAAGTCACAGAAAAGTCATACCGCGGTATGAGGTCAAAAATGTCACAAAAACGTCATCCCGCGGAATCATGTCAAAAATGTCACAAAAAGGTCAAAAATGTCACAAAAACGTCATCCTGCGATATGAGGTCAAAAACGTCACAAAAGTCACAGAAAAGTCATACCGCGGTATGAGGTCAAAAATGTCACAAAAACGTCATTTCGCGGTATGAGGTCAAAAACGTCACAAAAACATCATACCGCGGTATGGGGTCAAAAACGTCAGAAAAGTCACAAAACGTCATACCGCGGTATGAGGTCAAAAATATCGCAAAAATGTCATACCGCGGTATGAGTTCAAAAACGTCACGAAAACGTCATACCGCGGTATGAGGTCAAAAATGTCACAGAAAAGTCATACCGCGGTATGAGGTCAAAAATGTCACAAAAACATCATACCGCGGAATCATGTAAAAAATGTCAAAAAAGGTCAAAGATGTCACAAAAACGTCATACCGCGGAATGATGTCAAAAATGTCACAAAAATGTCATACCGCGGGATGATGTCAAAAATGTCACAAAAACGTCATGCCGCGGTATGAGGTCAAAAATGTCACGAAAACGTCATACCGCGGAATCATGTAAAAAATGTCACAAAAATGTCACAAAGATGTCATGCCGCAGGATCATGTCAAAAACGTCATAAAAAGATCAAAAATGTCTCAAAAACGTCATACCGCGGTATGAAGTAAAAAATGTCACAAAAACGTCATACCGCGGTATGAGGTCAAAAATGTCACAAAAACGTCATACCGCTGTATGAGGGAAAAAGTGTCAAAAAAACGTCATACCGCGGAATCATGGCAAAAATGTCACAAAAAGGTCAAAAATGTCACAAAAACGTCATGCCGCGGAATGTTGTCAAAAGTGTCACAAAAACGTCATACCGTGGGATGATGTCAAAAATATCACAAAAATTTCATACCGCAGTATGATGTCAAAAATGTCACAAAAACGTCATACCGCGGTATGAGGTAAAAAGTGTCACTAAAACGTCATACCGCAGAATCATGGCAAAAATGTCACAAAAAGGTCAAAAATGTCACAAAAACGTCATGCCGCGGAATGTTGTCAAAAATATCACAAAAACGTCATACCGTGGGATGATGTCAAAAATATCACAAAAATTTCATACCGCAGTATGATGTCAAAAATGTCACAAAAACGTCATACCGCGGGATGAGGTCAAAAATGTCACAAAAAAGTCATTCCGCGGGATGATGTCAAAAATATCACAAAAACGACATACCGCGGAATCATGTCAAAAATGTCACAAAGTCATACCGCGGTACAAGGTCAAAAATGTCACAAAAACGTCATGCCACGGAATCATGTAAAAAATGTCACAAAAAGGTCAAAAATGTCACAAAAACGTTATACCGCGGTATGAGGTCAAAAATGTCACAAAAACGTCATACCGCGGTATGAGGTCAAAATCGTCACAAAAGTCACAAAAACGTCATACCGCGGTATGAGGTCAAAAATGTCACAAAAACGTCATACCGCGGAATGTTGTCAAAAATATCACAAAAACGTCATACCGTGGGATGATGTCAAAAATATCACAAAAATTTCATACCGCAGTATGATGTCAAAAATGTCACAAAAACGTCATACCACGGGATGAGGTCAAAAATGTCACAAAAAAGTCATTCCGCGGGATGATGTCAAAAATTTCACAAAAACGTCATGCCACGGAATCATGTAAAAAATGTCACAAAAAGGTCAAAAATGTCACAAAAACGTTACACCGCGGTATGAGGTCAAAAATGTCACAAAAACGTCATACCGCAGTATGAGGTCAAGAATGTCACAAAAACGTCATACCGCGGGATGAGGTCAAAAATGCCTCAAAAACGTCACACCACGGGATGATGTCAAAAATTTCACAAAAATGTCAAAAATGTCTCAAAAACGTGATGCCGCGATATGAGGTCAAAAATCTCAGAAAAACGTCACACCGCGGGATGATGTCAAAAATGTCACAAAAATTTCATACTGCAGTATGGTGTCAAAAATGTCACAAAAACGTAATAACGCGGGATGAGGTCAAAAATGTCACAAAAATTTCATACCACGGAATGAGGTCAAAAATTTCACAAAAACGTTATACCGCGGTATGAGGTCAAAAATGTGACAAAAACGTCACACCGCGGTATGAGGTCAAAAACGTCTCAAAAGTCACAAAAACGTCATACCGCGGTATGAGGTCCAAAATGTCAATAAAACTTCATACCGCGGAATGATTTCAAAAATGTCACAAAAACGTCATACCGCGGAATCATGTAAAAAATGTCACAAAAATGTCACAAAAACGTCATACCGCGGGATCATGTCAAAAATGTCGTAAACAGATCAAAAATGTCTCAAAAATGTCATACCGCGGTATGAAGTAAAAAATGTCACAAAAACATCATACCGCGGAATGATGTCAAAAATTTAACAGAAAAGTCATACCGCGGAATAATGTAAAAAATGTCAAAAAAGGTCAAAAATATCACAAAAACGTTAAACCACGGTATGAGGTCAAAAATGTCACAAAAGTCACAAAAATTTCATACCACGGTATGAGGTCAAAAATGTCAAAAAAACGTCATACCGCGGGATGAGGTCAAAAATGTCAAAAAAATGTCATCCCGCGGTATGAGGTCAAAAATGTCGCAAAAACGTCATACCGCTGTATGAGGTCCAAAATGTCACAAAAACGTCATACTGCGGAATGATGTCAAAAATGTCACAAAAACGTCATACCGCGGGATGATGTCAAAAATGTCACAAAAACGTCATACCGCGGAATCATGTAAAAAATGTCACAAAAATGTCACAAAAACGTCATACCGCGGGATAATGTCAAAAATGTCATAAAAAGATCAAAAATATCTCAAAAATGTCATACCGCGGTATGAGGTCAAAAACGTCACAAAAACGTCATACCGCGGTATGAGGTAAAAAGTGTCACAAAAACGTCATCCCGCGGGATGATGTCAAAAATGTTCCAAAAAGGTCAAAAATTTTACAAAAACGTTATACCGCGGTATGAGGTCAAAAATGTCACAAAAACGGCATTTCGCGGTATGAGGTCAAAAACGTCACAAAAACGTCATACCGCGGTATGGGGTCAAAAACGTCATAAAGTCACGAAAACGTCATACCGCGGTATGAGGTCAAAAATGTCGCAAAAACGTCATAACGCGGTATGAGTTCAAAAACGTCACGAAAACGTCATTCCGCGGTATGAGGTCAAAAATGTCACAAAAACGTTATACCGCGGGATGAGGTCAAAAATGTCACAAAAACGTCATACCGCGGAATCATGTAAAAAATGTCAAAAAAGGTCAAAAATGTCACAAAAACGTTATACCACGGTATGAGGTCAAAAATGTCACAAAAACGTCATACCGCGGTATGAGGTTGAAAATGTCACAAAAACGTCATACCGCGGTATGAGGTCAAAAACGTCACAAAAGTCACAAAAACGTCATACCGCGGTATGAGGTCAAAAATGTCACAAAAACGTCATTAGGCAGGATGATGTCAAAAATGTTCCAAAAAGGTCAAAAATTTCACTAAAACGTCATACCGCTGTATGAGGTCCAAAATGTCACAAAAACATGATACCGCGGGATTATGTCAAAAATGTCACAAAAACATCATACCGCGGTATGGGGTCAAAAACGTCACAAAAGTCACAAAACGTCATACCTCGGTATGAGGTCAAAAATGTCGCAAAAACGTCATAACGCGGTATGAGTTCAAAGACGTCACGAAAACGTCATACCGCGGTATGAGGTCAAAAATGTCACATAAACGTTATACCGCGGGATGAGGTCAAAAATGTCACAAAAACGTCATACCGCGGAATGATGTCAAAAATTTCACAGAAAAGTCATACCGCGGTATGAGGTCAAAAATGTCACAAAAACGTCATACCACGGTATGAGGTCAAAAATGTCACAAAAACGTCATACCGCGGAATCATGTAAAAAATGTCAAAAACGGTCAAAAATGTCACAAAAACGTCATACCGCGGAATGATGTCAAAAATGTCACAAAAACGTCATACCGCGGGATGATGTCAAAAATGTCACAAAGATGTCATACCGCAGGATCATGTCAAAAACGTCATAAAAAGATCAAAAATGTCTCAAAAACGTCATACGGCGGTATGATGTCAAAAATGTCACAAAAACGTCATACCGCGGTATGAGGTCCAAAATGTCACAAAAACGTCATACCGCGGGATGATGTCAAAAATGTCACAAAAACGTCATACCGCGGAATCATGTAAAAAATGTCACAAAAATGTCACAATAACGTCATACCGCGGGATAATGTCAAAAATGTCACAAAGATGTCATACCGCAGGATCATGTCAAAAACGTCATAAAAAGATCAAAAATGTCTCAAAAACGTCATACCGCGGTATGATGTCAAAAATGTCACAAAAACGTCATACCGCGGTATGAGGTCAAAAATGTCACAAAAACGTCATACCGCTGTATGAGGGAAAAAGTGTCAAAAAAACGTCATACCGCGGAATCATGGCAAAAATGTCACAAAAAGGTCAAAAATGTCACAAAAACTTCATACTGCGGAATGATGTCAAAAATTTCACAAAAACGTCATACCGCGGTAAGAGGTCAAAAACGTCACAAAAGTCACAAAAATTTCATACCACTGTATGAGGTCAAAAATGTCACAAAAACGTTATACCGCGGGATTAGGTCAAAAATGTCACAAAAACGTCATACCGCGGAATGATGTCAAAAATTTCACAGAAAAGTCATACCGCGGGATGATGTCAAAAATGTCAAAAAAACGTCATACCGCGGTATGAGGTCAAAAATGTCGCAAAAACGTCATACCGCTGTATGAGGTCCAAAATGTCACAAAAACGTCATACCGCGGAATGATGTCAAAAATGTCACAAAAACGTCATACCGCGGGATGATGCCAAAAATGTCACAAAAATGCCATGAGGTGAAAAATGTCACAAAAACGTCATACCGCGGAATCATGTAAAAAATGTCACAAAAATGTCACAAAAACGTCATACCGCAGGATAATGTCAAAAATGTCATAAAAAGATCAAAAATGTCTCAAAAATGTCATACCGCGGTATGAGGTAGAAAAAGTCACAAAAACGTCATACCGCGGTATGAGGTAAAAAGTTTCACAGAAACGTCATCCCGCGGAATCATGTCAAAAATGTCACAAAAAGGTCAAAAATGTCACAAAAACATCATACTGCGATATGAGGTCAAAAACGTCACAAAAGTCACAAAAACGTCAAACCGCGGTATGAGGTCAAAAATGTCAAAAAAACTTCATACGGCGGGATGATGTCAAAAATGTTCCAAAAAGGTCAAAAATGTCTCAAAAATGTCATACCGCGGTATGAGGTCAAAAATGTCACAGAAACAGCATTTCGCGGTATGAGGTCAAAAACGTCAAAAAAACATCATAGCGCGGTATGGGGTCAAAAACGTCACAAAAGTCACAAAAACGTCAAACTGCGGTATGAGGTCAAAAATGTCGCAAAAACGTCATAACGCGGTATGAGTTCAAAAACGTCACGAAAACGCCATACCGCGGTATGAGGTCAAAAATGTCACAAAAACGTTATACCGCGGGATTAGGTCAAAAATGTCACAAAAACGTCATACCGCGGAATGATGTCAAAAATTTTACAGAAAAGTCATACCGCGGTATGAGGTCAAAAATGTCACAAAAACGTCATACCGCGGGATGAGGTCAAAAATGTCACAAAAACGTCATACTGCGGAATCATGTAAAAAATGTCAAAAAAGGTCAAAAATGTCACAAAAACGTTATTCCACGGTATGAGGTCAAAAATGTCACAAAAACGTCATACCGCGGTATGAGGTCAAAAACGTCACAAAAGTCACAAAAATTTCATACCACGGTATGAGGTCAAAAATGTCACAAAAACGTCATACCGCGGTATGAGGTCAAAAATGTCACAAAAACGTCATACCGCGGTATGAGGTCAAAAACGTCACAAAAGTAACAAAAACGTCATACCGCTGTATGAGGTCCAAAATGTCAAAAAAACGTGATACCGCGGTATTATGTCAAAAATGTCACAAAAACGTCATACCGCGGTATGAGGTTCAAAATGTCACAAAAACGTCATACCGCGGAATCATGTAAAAATGTCACAAAAATGTCATACCGCGGGATCATGTCAAAAATGTCATAAAAAGATCAGAAATGTCTCAAAAACGTCAAACTGCGGTATGAAGTCAAAAATGTCACAAAAACGTCGTACCCCGGTATGAGGTCAAAAATGTCAAAAAAACGTCATACCGCGGTATGAGGTACAAAGTATCACAAAAACGTCATACCGCGGAATCATGGCAAAAATGTCACAAAAAGGTCAAAAATGTCACAAAAACGTCATAACGCGGTATGAGGTCAAAAACGTCACGAAAACTTCATACCGCGGTATGAGGTCAAAAATGTCACAAAAACGTTTTACCGCGGGATGAGGTCAAAAATGTCACAAAAACGTCATACCGCGGTATGAGGTCAAAAATGTCACAAAAACGTCATACCGCGGAATCATGTAAAAAGTGTCAAAAAAGGTCAAAAATGTCACAAAAACGCTATACCACGGTATGAGGTCAAAAACGTCATACCGCGGGATGAGCTCAAAAATGTCAGAAAAACGTCATACTGCGGTATGAGGTCAAAAATGTCACAAAAACGTCATACCGCAGAATGATGTCAAAAATGTCACAAAAACGTCATACCGCGGGATGATGTCAAAAATGTCACAAAAACGTCATACCGCTGTATGAGGTCAAACTTGTCACAAAAACGTCATACCGCTGAATCATGTAAAAAATGTCACAAAAATTTCACAAAAACGTCATTCCGCGCGATACGGTCAAAAATGTCATAAAACGATCAAAAATGTCTCAAAAATGTCATACCGCGGTATGAGGTAAAAAATGTCACAAAAACGTCATACCGCGGAATCATGGAAAAAATTTCACAGAAAAGTCATACCGCGGGATGATGTCAAAAATGTCACAAAAACGTCATACCGCTGTATGAGGTCAAACTTGTCACAAAAACGTCATACCGCTGAATCATGTAAAAAATGTCACAAAAATTTCACAAAAACGTCATTCCGCGCGATAATGTCAAAAATGTCATAAAACGATCAAAAATGTCTCAAAAATGTCATACCGCGGTATGAGGTCAAAAATGTCACAAAAACGTCATACTGCGATATGAGGTCAAAAACGTCACAAAAGTCACAAAAACGTCATACGGCGGGATGATGTCAAAAATGTTCCAAAAAGGTCAAAAATTTCACAAAAACGTTATATCGCGGTATGAGGTCAAAAATGTCACAAAAACGTCATATCGCGGTATGAGGTCAAAAACGTCACAAATACCTCTTACCGCGGTATGGGGTCAAAAACGTCACAAAAGTCACAAAAACGTGATACCGCGGTATGAGGTCAAAAACGTCACAAAAACGTCATACCGCGGGATGAGGTCAAAAATGTAAGAAAAACGTCATACTGCGGAATGAGGTCAAAAATGTCGCAAAAACGTCATACCGCGGTATGAGGTAAAAAATGTCGCAAAATCGTCATACCGCTATATGAGGTCCAAAATGTCACAAAAACGTCATACCGCGGGATGATGTCAAAAATGTCACAAAAACGTCATTCCGCGGTTTGAGGTCAAAAATGTCACAAAAACGTCATAAAGCGGAATCATATAAAAAATGTCACAAAAATTCCTCAAAAACGTCATACCGCGGGATGATGTCAAAAATGTCACAAAAACGTCACATCGCGGGATGAGGGCAAAAATGTCACAAAAACGACATACCGCGGGATGATGTCAAAAATGTCACAAAAACGTCATACCGCGGAAAGAGGTCAAAAACGTCACAAAAGTCACAAAAACATCATACCGCGGTATGAGGTCAAAAATGTCACAAAAACGACATACCGCGGCATGAGGTCAAAAATGTCACAAAAACGTCATACGGCGGGATGATGTCAAAAATGTCACAGAAACGTCATACCGCGGAATCATGTTTAAAATGTCACAAAAACCTCATAACGCAGGATGAGGTCAAAAATGTCACAAAAACGGCATACCATGGCATGATGTCAAAAATGTCACAAAAACGTCATACCGCGGAAAGAGGTCAAAAACGTCACAAAAGTCACAAAAACATCATACCGCGGTATGAGGTCAAAAATGTCACAAAAACGTCATACCGCGGGTATGAGGTCAAAAATGTCAAAAAAACGTCATACGGCGGGTATGAGGTCAAAAATGTCACGAAAACGTCATGCCGCGGTATGATGTCAAAAATGTCACAAAAACGTCATACCGCGGGATGAGGTCAAAAATGTCACAAATGTCACAAAAACGTCATACCGCGGGATGAGGTCAAAAATGTCACAAAAACGTCATACGGCGGGATGATGTAAAAATTTCACAAACAGGTCGAAAATGTCACGAAAACGTCATACCGCGGTATGAGGTCAAAAACGTCACAAAAAGGTGAAAAATGTCACAAAAACGTCATACCTTGGTATGAGGTCAAAAATGTCACAAAAAGCTCATACCGCGGTATGAGGTCAAAAATGGATCGAAAAGAAAATGTCACGAAAACGTCATACCACGGTATGAGGTCAAAAATCTCAGAAAAAGGTCATACCGCGTTATGAGGTCAAAAATGTCACACAAATGTCAAAAATGTCAATAAAACGTTATACCGCGGTATTAGGTCAAAAATGTCACATAACTTTCATACCGTGGGATTGGGTCAAAAATTTCACAAAAAAGTCATACCGCGGGATGATTACAAAAATGTCACAAAAAAGTCATACCGCCGTAAGAAGTCAAAAATGTGACGAAAACGTCATACCGCGGGATGAAGTCAAAAATGTCACAAAAACGTCATATGAGGTCAAAAATGTCACAAAAACGTCATACCACGGTATGAGGTCAATAATCTCAGAAAAAGGTCATACCGCGGGATGAGGTCAAAAATTTCACAAAAACGTTATACCACAGTATGAGGTCAAAAATGTCACAAAAACGTCATACCGCAGGATGAGGTCAAAAATGCCTCAAAAACGTCATACCGCGGGATGATGTCAAAAATGTCACAAAAACGTCATACCGCTGGATGATGTCAAAAATGTCACAATAACGTCATACCGCTGGATGATGTCATAAATGTCACAAAAAATTCATACCGGGATATGAGGTCAAAAATGTCACAAAAACGTCATACCGCGGAATGATGTCAAAAATTTCACAAAAAAGTCATCCCTCGGGATGAGGTCAAAAATGTCAGAAAAACGTCAAACCGCGGAATCATGTCAACAATGTCAAAAAAGGTCAAAAATGTGTCAAAAAGGTAACAAAAAGTTCAAAAATGTCTCTTGCCGTCATATCGCGGAATAATGTCAAAAATGTCACAAAAGCGTCAGACCGCGGGATGAGGTCAAAAATGTCACAAAAACGTCATATGGCGGCATAATGTAAAAAATGTCATAAAAAAGGTAAAAAATGTCACAAAAACGGCATAACACGGTATGATGTCAAAAATGTCACAAAAACGTCATACCGCGGAATGATGTCAAAAATGTCACAAAAACGTCATACCGCGGGATGAGGTCGAAAATGTCACAAAAATGTCACAAAAACGTCATACCGCGGAATGATGTCAAAAATGTCACAAAAACGTCATACCGCGGTATGAAGTCAAAATCGTAATAAAAGTCACAAAAACGTCATACCGCGGTATGATGTCAAAAATGTCACAAAAACGTCATGCCACGGAATCATGTAAAAAATGTCACAAAAAGGTCAAAAATGTCACAAAAACGTTATACCGCGGTATGAGGTCAAAAATGTCACAAAAACGTCATACCGCGGTATGAGGTTAAAAATGTCACAAAAATTTCATACCGCAGTATGGTGTCAAAAATGTCACAAAAACGTAATAACGCGGGATGAGGTCAAAAATGTCACAAAAATTTCATACCACGGAATGAGGTCAAAAATGTCACAAAAACGTTATACCGCGGTATGAGGTCAAAAATGTCACAAAAACGTCATACCGCGGTATGAGGTCAAAAACGTCTCAAAAGTCACAAAAACGTCATACCGCGGAATGATTTCAAAAATGTCACAAAAACGTCACACTGCGGAATCATGTAAAAAATGTCACAAAAATGACACAAAAACGTCATACCGCGGGATCATGTCAAAAATGTCATAAAAAGATCAAAAATGTCTCAAAAACGTCATATCGCGGTATGAAGTCAAAAATGTCACAAAAACGTCATACCGCGGCATGAGGTCAAAAATGTCACAAAAAGTCACAAAAACGTCATACCGCGGTGTGAGGGCAAAAATGTCACAAAAACGTCAAACCGCGGTATGAGGTCAAAAATGTCACAAAAACGTCATACCGCGGTATGAGGTCAAAAATGTCACAAAAACGTCATACAGCGGAATCATGTAAAAAAATGTCACAAAAAGGTCAAAAATGTCACAAAAACGTCATAACGCGGTATGAGGTCAAAAATGTCGCAAATACGTCATTCCGCGGAATGAGGTCAAAAATGTCACAAAAAGGTCAAAAATGTCACAAAAACGTCATACCGCTGTATGAGGTCAAAAATGTCACAAAAACGTCATACCGCGGTATGAGGTAAAAAGTTTCACAAAAACGTCATACCGCGGAATCATGGCAAAAATGTCACAAAAAGGTCAAAAATGTCACAAAAACTTCATACTGCGGAATGATGTCAAAAATTTCACAGAAAAGTCATACCGCGGAATAATGTAAAAAATGTCAAAAAAGGTCAAAAATGTCACAAAAACGTTAAACCACGGTATGAGGTCAAAAATGTCACAAAAACGTCATACCGCGGTATGAGGTAAAAAACGTCACAAAAGTCAAAAAAATTTCATACCACTGTATGAGGTCAAAATGTCACAAAAACGTCATTCCGCGGGATGAGGTCAAAAATGTCAAAAAAACGTCATACCGCGGTATGAGGTCAAAAATGTCGCAAAAAAGTCATACCGCTGTATGAGGTCCAAAATGTCACAAAAACGTCATACTGCGGAATGATGTCAAAAATGTCACAAAAACGTCATACCGCGGGATGATGTCAAAAATGTCACAAAAACGCCATGAGGTGAAATATGTCACAAAAACGTCATACCGCGGAATCATGTAAAAAATGTCACAAAAATGTCACAAAAACGTCATACCGCAGGATAATGTCAAAAATGTCATAAAAAGATCAAAAATGTCTCAAAAATGTCATACCGCGGTATGAGGTAGAAAAAGTCACAAAAACGTCATACCGCGGAATCATGGCAAAAATGTCACAAAAAGGTCAAAAATGTCACAAAAACTTCATACTGCGGAATGATGTCAAAAATTTCACAGAAAAGTCATACCGCGGAATAATGTAAAAAATGTCAAAAAAGGTCAAAAATGTCACAAAAACGTTAAACCACGGTATGAGGTCAAAAATGTCACAAAAACGTCATACCGCGGTATGAGGTCAAAAACGTCACAAAAGTCACAAAAATTTCATACCACTGTATGAGGTCAAAAATGTCACAAAAACGTCATACCGCGGTATGAGGTAAAAAACGTCACAAAAGTCACAAAAATTTCATACCACGGTATGAGGTCAAAAATGCCACAAAAACGTCATACCGCGGGATGAGGTCAAAAATGTCAAAAAAACGTCATACCGCGGTATGAGGTCAAAAATGTCGCAAAAACGTCATACCGCTGTATGAGGTCCAAAATGTCACAAAAACGTCATACCGCGGAATGATGTCAAAAATGTCACAAAAACGTCATACCGCGGGATGATGCCAAAAATGTCACAAAAATGCCATGAGGTGAAAAATGTCACAAAAACGTCATACCGCGGAATCATGTAAAAAATGTCACAAAAATGTCACAAAAACGTCATACTGCAGGATAATGTCAAAAATGTCATAAAAAGATCAAAAATGTCTCAAAAATGTCATACCGCGGTATGAGGTAGAAAAAGTCACAAAAACGTCATACCGCGGTATGAGGTAAAAAGTGTCACAAAAACGTCATCCCGCGGAATCATGTCAAAAATGTCACAAAAAGGTCAAAAATGTCAAAAAACATCATACTGCGATATGAGGTCAAAAACGTCACAAAAGTCACAAAAACGTCAAACCGCGGTATGAGGTCAAAAATGTCAAAAAAACTTCATACGGCGGGATGATGTCAAAAATGTTCCAAAAAGGTCAAAAATGTCTCAAAAATGTCATACCGCGGTATGAGGTCAAAAATGTCACAGAAACGGCATTTCGCGGTATGAGGTCAAAAACGTCAAAAAATCATCATAGCGCGGTATGGGGTCAAAAACGTCACAAAAGTCACAAAAACGTCAAACTGCGGTATGAGGTCAAAAATGTCGCAAAAACGTCATAACGCGGTATGAGTTCAAAAACGTCACGAAAACGCCATACCGCGGTATGAGGTCAAACATGTCACAAAAACGTTATACCGCGGGATTAGGTCAAAAATGTCACAAAAACGTCATACCGCGGAATGATGTCAAAAATTTCACAGAAAAGTCATACCGCGGTATGAGGTCAAAAATTTCACAAAAACGTCATACCGCGGGATGAGGTCAAAAATGTCACAAAAACGTCATACCGCGGAATCATGTAAAAAATGTCAAAAAAGGTCAAAAATGTCACAAAAACGTTATTCCACGGTATGAGGTCAAAAATGTCACAAAAACGTCATACCGCGGTATGAGGTCAAAAACGTCACAAAAGTCACAAAAATTTCATACCACGGTATGAGGTCAAAAATGTCACAAAAACGTCATACCGCGGTATGAGGTCAAAAATGTCACAAAAACGTCATACCGCGGTATGAGGTCAAAAACGTCACAAAAGTAACAAAAACGTCATACCGCTGTATGAGGTCCAAAATGTCAAAAAAACGTGATACCGCGGGATTATGTCAAAAATGTCACAAAAACGTCATACCGCGGTATGAGGTTCAAAATGTCACAAAAACGTCATACCGCGGAATCATGTAAAAATGTCACAAAAATGTCATTCCGCGGGATCATGTCAAAAATGTCATAAAAAGATCAGAAATGTCTCAAAAACGTCAAACTGCGGTATGAAGTCAAAAATGTCACAAAAACGTCGTACCCCGGAATGAGGTCAAAAATGTCAAAAAAACGTCATACCGCGGTATGAGGTACAAAGTATCACGAAAACGTCATACCGCGGAATCATGGCAAAAATGTCACAAAAAGGTCAAAAATGTCACAAAAACGTCAAAACGCGGTATGAGGTCAAAAATGTCACAAAAACGTCATACCGCGGTATGAGGTAAAAAGTGTCACAAAAACGTCATACCGCGGAATCATGGCAAAAATGTCACAAAAAGGTAAAAAATGTCACAAAAACGTCATACCGCGGTATGAGGTCAAAAATGTCACAAAAACGTCATACCGCGGAATCATGTAAAAAATGTCAAAAAAGGTCAAAAATGTCACAAAAACGCTATACCACGGTATGAGGTCAAAAACGTCATACCGCGGGATGAGCTCAAAAATGTCAGAAAAACGTCATACTGCGGTATGAGGTCAAAAATGTCACAAAAACGTCATACCGCAGAATGATGTCAAAAATGTCACAAAAACGTCATACCGCGGGATGATGTCAAAAATGTCACAAAAACGTCATACCGCTGTATGAGGTCAAACTTGTCACAAAAACGTCATACCGCTGAATCATGTAAAAAATGTCACAAAAATTTCACAAAAACGTCATTCCGCGCGATAATGTCAAAAATGTCATAAAACGATCAAAAATGTCTCAAAAATGTCATACCGCGGTATGAGGTAAAAAATGTCACAAAAACGTCATACCGCGGAATCATGGAAAAAATTTCACAGAAAAGTCATACCGCGGGATGATGTCAAAAATGTCACAAAAACGTCATACCGCTGTATGAGGTCAAACTTGTCACAAAAAAGTCATACCGCTGAATCATGTAAAAAATGTCACAAAAATTTCACAAAAACGTCATTCCGCGCGATAATGTCAAAAATGTCATAAAACGATCAAAAATGTCTCAAAAATGTCATACCGCGGTATGAGGTCAAAAATGTCACAAAAACGTCATACTGCGATATGAGGTCAAAAACGTCACAAAAGTCACAAAAACGTCATACGGCGGGATGATGTCAAAAATGTTCCAAAAAGGTCAAAAATTTCACAAAAACGTTATATCGCGGTATGAGGTCAAAAATGTCACAAAAACGTCATATCGCGGTATGAGGTCAAAAACGTCACAAAAACCTCTTACCGCGGTATGGGGTCAAAAACGTCACAAAAGTCACAAAAACGTGATACCGCGGTATGAGGTCAAAAACGTCACAAAAACGTCATACCGCGGGATGAGGTCAAAAATGTAAGAAAAACGTCATACTGCGGAATGAGGTCAAAAATGTCGCAAAAACGTCATACCGCGGTATGAGGCAAAAAATGTCGCAAAATCGTCATACCGCTATATGAGGTCCAAAATGTCACAAAAACGTCATACCGCGGGATGATGTCAAAAATGTCACAAAAACGTCATTCCGCGGTTTGAGGTCAAAAATGTCACAAAAACGTCATAAAGCGGAATCATGTAAAAAATGTCACAAAAATTCCTCAAAAACGTCATACCGCGGGATGATGTCAAAAATGTCACAAAAACGTCACATCGCGGGATGAGGGCAAAAATGTCACAAAAACGTCATACCGCGGGATGAGGTCAACAACGTCACAAAAACGCTATACCGCGGTATGATTTCAAAAATGTCACAAAAAGGTCAAAAATTTCACAAATAGATCAAAATTGTCATAAAAAGTCAAACCGCGGTATGATGTCAAAAATGTCACAAAAAAGTCATAACGCGGTGTGATGTCAAAAATGACACAAAAATTTCATGCCCCAGTATGAGGTCAAAAATGTCACAAAAAGGTCAAAAATGTCACAAAAACGTCATACCGTGGAATGAGGTCAAAAATGTAACAAAAGCGTCATTCCGCGATATGAGGTCAAAAATGTCACGAAAAGGTCAAAAATGTGTCAAAAAGGTCACAAAAAGGTCAAAAATTTCTCAAAAACGTCAAACCGCGGTATGATGTCAAAAATGTCAAAAAAACGACATACCGCGGGATGATGTCAAAAATGTCACAAAAACGTCATACCGCGGAAAGAGGTCAAAAACGTCACAAAAGTCACAAAAACATCATACCGCGGTATGAGGTCAAAAATGTCACAAAAACGACATACCGCGGGATGAGGTCAAAAATGTCACAAAAACGTCATACGGCGGGATGATGTCAAAAATGTCACAAAAACGTCATACCGCGGAATCATGTTTAAAATGTCACAAAAACCTCATAACGCAGGATGAGGTCAAAAATGTCACAAAAACGGCATACCATGGCATGATGTCAAAAATGTCACAAAAACGTGATACCGCGGAAAGAGGTCAAAAACGTCACAAAAGTCACAAAAACATCATACCGCGGTATGAGGTCAAAAATGTCACAAAAACGTCATACCGCGGGTATGAGGTCAAAAATGTCAAAAAAACGTCATACGGCGGGTATGAGGTCAAAAATGTCACGAAAACGTCATGCCGCGGTATGATGTCAAAAATGTCACAAAAACGTCATACCGCGGGATGAGGTCAAAAATGTCACAAATGTCACAAAAACGTCATACCGCGGGATGAGGTCAAAAATGTCACAAAAACGTCATACGGCGGGATGATGTAAAAATTTCACAAACAGGTCAAAAATGTCACGAAAACGTCATACCGCGGTATGAGGTCAAAAACGTCACAAAAAGGTGAAAAATGTCACAAAAACGTCATACCTTGGTATGAGGTCAAAAATGTCACAAAAAGCTCATACCGCGGTATGAGGTCAAAAATGTATCGAAAAGAAAATGTCACGAAAACGTCATACCACGGTATGAGGTAAAAAATCTCAGAAAAAGGTCATACCGCGTTATGAGGTCAAAAATGTCACACAAATGTCAAAAATGTCAATAAAACGTTATACCGCGGTATTAGGTCAAAAATGTCACATAACTTTCATACCGCGGGATTGGGTCAAAAATTTCACAAAAAAGTCATACCGCGGGATGATTACAAAAATGTCACAAAAACGTCATACCGCGGGATGGGGTCAAAAATGTCACAAAAACGTCATACCGCTGGATGATGTCAAAAATGTCACAAAAAATTCATTCGGCGGTATGAGGTCAAAAATGTCACAAAAACGTCATACCGCGGAATGATGTCAAAAATGTCACAAAAGCGTCATACCGCGGGATGATGTCAAAAATGTCAAAAAAACGACATACCGCGGGATGATGTCAAAAATGTCACAAAAACGTCATACCGCGGTATGAGGTCAAAAATGTCACAAAAACGACATACCGCGGGATGAGGTCAAAAATGTGACGAAAACGTCATACCGCGGGATGAAGTCAAAAATGTCACAAAAACGTCATACCGCGGGATGGGGTCAAAAATGTCACAAAAACGACATACCGCGGGATGAGGTCAAAAATGTGACGAAAACGTCATACCGCGGGATGAAGTCAAAAATGTCACAAAAACGTCATACCGCGGGATGGGGTCAAAATTGTCACAAAAACGTCATGCCGCGGGATGACGTCAAAATTGTCACAAAAACGTCATATGAGGTCAAAAATGTCACAAAAACGTCATACCACGGTATGAGGTCAATAATCTCAGAAAAAGGTCATACCGCGGGATGAGGTCAAAAATTTCACAAAAACGTTATACCACAGTATGAGGTCAAAAATGTCACAAAAACGTCATACCGCAGGATGAGGTCAAAAATGCCTCAAAAACGTCATACCACGGTATGATGTCAAAAATGTCACAAAAATATCAAACCGTGGAACGATGTCAAAAATGTCACAAAAACGTCACATTGCGGGATGAGGTCAAAAATGTCACAAAAACGTCATACCGCGGAATCATGTCAAAAATGTCACAAAACGTCAGACCGCGGGATGATGTCAAAAATGTCACAAAAACGTCATATGGCGGGATAATGTAAAAAATGTCATCAAAAAGGTCAAACATGTCACAAAAACGGCATACCACGGATTGATGTAAAAAATGTCACAAAAACGTCATACCGCGGAATCATGTCAAAAATGTCACAAAAACGTCACATCGCGGGATGAGGGCAAAAATGTCACAAAAACGTCACATCGCGGGATGAGGGCAAAAATGTCTCAAAAACGTCATACCGCGGGATGAGGTCGAAAATGTCACAAAAATGTCACAAAAACGTCATACCGCGGAATGATGTCAAAAATGTCACAAAAACGTCGCGGTATGAAGTCAAAATCGTAATAGAAGTCACAAAAACGTCATACCGCGGTATGATGTCAAAAATGTCACAATAACGTCATGCCACGGAATCATGTAAAAAATGTCACAAAAAGGTCAAAAATGTCACAAAAACGTTATACCGCGGTATGAGGTCAAAAATGTCACAAAAACGTCATACCGCGGTATGAGGTTCAAAATGTCACAAAAATTTCATACCGCAGTATGGTGTCAAAAATGTCACAAAAACGTCATACCACGGTATGAGGTCAATATTCTCAGAAAAAGGTCATACCGCGGGATGAGGTCAAAAATTTCACAAAAACGTTATACCACAGTATGAGGTCAAAAATGTCACAAAAACGTCATACCGCAGGATGAGGTCAAAAATGCCTCAAAAACGTCATACCGCGGGATGATGTCAAAAATGTCACAAAAACGTCATACCGCTGGATGATGTCAAAAATGTCACAAAAACGTCATACCGCTGGATGATGTCATAAATGTCACAAAAAATTCATACCGGGATATGAGGTCAAAAATGTCACAAAAACGTCATACCGCGGAATGATGTCAAAAATTTCACAAAAAAGTCATCCCTCGGGGTGAGGTCAAAAATGTCAGAAAAACGTCAAACCGCGGAATCATGTCAACAATGTCAAAAAAGGTCAAAAATGTGTCAAAAAGGTAACAAAAAGTTCAAAAATGTCTCTTGCCGTCATATCGCGGAATAATGTCAAAAATGTCACAAAAGCGTCAGACCGCGGGATGAGGTCAAAAATGTCACAAAAACGTCATATGGCGGCATAATGTAAAAAATGTCATAAAAAAGGTAAAAAATGTCACAAAAACGGCATAACACGGTATGATGTCAAAAATGTCACAAAAACGTCACATCGGGGGATGAGGTCAAAAATGTCACAAAAACGTGATACCACGGGATGAGGTCGAAAATGTCACAAAAATGTCATACCGCAGGATGAGGTCAAAAATGTAACAAAAACGTCATACCGCAGGATGAGGTCAAAAATTCCTCAAAAACGTCATACCGCTGGATGATGTCAAAAATGTCACAAAAACGTCATACCGCTGGATGATGTCAAAAATGTCACAAAAAATTCATTCGGCGGTATGAGGTCAAAAATGTCACAAAAACGTCATACCGCGGGATGAGGTCAAAAATTCCTCAAAAACGTCATACTGCGGGATGATGTCAAAAATGTCACAAAAAAGTCATACCGCGGGATGTCAAAAATGTCACAAAAACGACCATACCGCCGAATGTCGTCAAAAATGTCACAAAAAGGTAAAAAATGTCTCAAAAACGTCATTCCGCCGTATGAGGTCAAAAATGTCACAAAAACGTCATACCGCGGGATGAGGTCAAAAATGTCACAAAAATTTCATACCGCGGTACGAGGTCAAAAACGTCACAAAAAGGTAAAAAATGTCACGAAAACGTCATGCCACGGTATGAGGTCAAAATTGTCACAGAAGGTCAAAAATGTCACATAAAATCCATACCGCGGTATGAGGTCAAAAACGTCACAAAAACGTCATACCGCGGTATGAGGTCAAAAACGTCACAAAAAGGTCAAAAGTGTCACAAAAACGTCATACCGCGGAATAATGTCAAAAATGTCACAAAAAGGTCAAAAATGTCGCAAAAACGTCATACCGCCGGGTGAGGTCAAAAATGTCACAAAAACATCATGTTAAAAATGTCAATAAAACGTCATACCGCCGGATGATATCAAAAATGTCACAAAAACGTCGTGTCATTTTTGACCTCATCCCGCGATGTGACGTTTTTGTGACATTTTTGACATCATTCCGCGATATGACGTTTTTGTGAAATTTTTGACATCATACCGTGGTATGACGTTTTTGTGACATTTTTGACATGATTCCGCGGTTTGACGTTTTTGTAACATTTTTGACTCATCCTGCGGTATAACGTTTTTGTGACATTTTTGACATCATACCACGGTATGACGTTTGTGACATTTTTGACTTCTTACCGCGGTATGACTTTTTTGTGACATTTTTGACCTCATCCCGCGGTATAACGTTTTTGTGACATTTTTGACATCATGCCATGGTATGCCGATTTTGTGACATTTTTGACCTCATCCTGCGTTATGAGGTTTTTGTGACATTTTAAACATGATTCCGCGGTATGACGTTTTTGTGACATTTTTGACATCATCCCGCCGTATGACGTTTTTGTGACATTTTTGACCTCATCCCGCGGTATGTCGTTTTTGCGACTTTTTTACTTCATACCACGGTATGACGTTTTTGTGACTTTTTTGACGGTTTTGACCTCATACCGCGGTATGACGTTTTTGAGAAATTTTTGTGACATCATCCCGCGGCATGACGTTTTTGTGAGATTTTTGACCTCGTTCCGCGGAATGACGTTTTTGAGACATTTTTGACCTTTTTGTGACATTTTTGACCTCATCTTGCGATATGACGTATTTGTGACATCTTTGACATCATTCCACGGTGTGACTTTTTTGTGACGTTTTTGACCTCATACCGTAGTATGACGTGTTTGAGACATTTTTGACCTGTTTATGACATTTTTGACATGATCGCGCGGTATGACGTTTTTGTGACATTTTTGACCTCATACCACGGTATAACGTTTTTGTGACATTTTTGACATGATTCCGCGGTATGACGTTTTTGTGACATTTTTTATCTCATACCGTGGTATTACGTTTTTGTGACATTTTTTACCCCATCACGCGGTATGACATTTTTGTGACATTTTTGACCTCATACCGCGGAATGACGATTTTGAGACATTTTTGACATCATCCCGCTGTGTGATGTTTTTGAAGCATTTTTGACATCATCCCGCGGTTTGACTTTTTTGTGACATTTTTGACCTCATACCGCCGTATAACCTTTTTGTGAAATTTTTGACCTCATCCCGCGGTATGACGTTTTTGCGACATCTTTGACCTCATATGACGTCAAAAAGTCACGTTTTTGTGACTTTTGTGACATTTTTGACCCCATACCGCCGTATCACGTCTTTGAGACATTTTTGACCTTTTTGTGACATTTTATACATCATCCCGTGGTGTGACGTTTTTGAGGCATTTTTGACCTCATCCCGCTGTATGACGTTTTTGTGACATTTTTGACTTCATACCGCTTTGACTTTTTTTTTACATTTTTGAACTTTTTGGAACATTTTTGACCTCATTCCGTGGTTTGACGTTTTTGTAACATTTTTGACCTCATCCCGCGATATGACGTTTTTGAGACATTTTTGACCATTTTATGACATTTTTGATATGATCCCGTGGTTTTTGTGACATTTTTGACCTCATACCGCGGTTAAACGTTTTTGTGACATTTTTGACCTTTTTGTGACATTCTTGACCTCATACCGCGGTACAACGTTTTTGTGACATTTTTGACCTTTTTGTGACATTTTTGACCTCATTCCGCGGTATGACGTTTTTGTAACATTTTTGACCTTTGTGTGACATTTTTGACATGATTCCGCAGTATGATGTTTTTGTGACATTTTTGACCTCAAACCGCGGTATGACATTTTTGTGACATTTTTGACCTCATCCCGCGGAATTACGTTTTTGTGACATTTTTGACCTCATACCGCGGTATGACGTTTTCGTGACCTTTTTGACCTCATACCGCGGTATGACGTTTTTGTGAAATTTTTGACATCATCCCGCGGAATGACTTTTTTGTGAAATTTTTGACATCATTCCGCGGTGTGACGTATTTTTGACTTTTGTGACGTTTTTCACCTCATACCGTGGTTTGACGTTTTTGTGACATTTTTGACCTCATCCCGCGGTATAATGTTTTTGAGACATTTTTGACCTTTTTGTGAAATTTTTGACATCATCCCGCGGTATGACGTTTTCGTGACCTTTTTGACCTCATACCGCGTTATGACGTTTTTGTGACATTTTTGACATCATCCCGCGGAATGACTTTTTTGTGAAATTTTTGACATCATTCCGCGGTATGACGTTTTTGTGACTTTTGTGACGATTTTCACCTCATACCGCGGTATGACGTTTTTGTGAAATTTTTGATCTCAAACCGCGGTGTGATGTTTTTGAGACATTTTTTGACCTTTTTGTAACATTTTTGACATCATCCTGTGGTATGACTTTTTTGTGAAATTTTTGACATCATCCCGCGGTATGACGTTTTTGTGACATTTTTGACCTCATCCCGCCCTATGAAGTTTTTGTGACTTTTGTGACGTTTTTGACCTCATACTGCGGTATGACGTTTTTGTGACATTTTTGACCTCATCCCGCGATGTGACGTTTTTGTGACATTTTTGACATCATTCCGCGGTATGACGTTTTTGTGACATTTTTGACATCATACCGTGGTATGACGTTTTTGTGACATTTTTGACATGATTCCGCGGTATGACGTTTTGTGACATTTTTGACTCATCCTGCGGTATGACATTTTTGTGACATTTTTGACATCATACCACGGGATGACGTTTGTGACATTTTTGACTTCTTACCGCGGTATGACTTTTTTGTGACATTTTTGACCTCATCCCGCGGTATAACGTTTTTGTGACATTTTTGACATCATGCCATGGCATGCCGTTTTTGTGACATTTTGGACCTTTTTTATGACATTTTTTACATTATCCCGCCATATGACGTTTTTGTGACATTTTAAACATGATTCCGCGGTATGACGTTTTTGTGACATTTTTGACATCATCCGGCCGTATGACGTTTTTGTGACATTTTTGACCTCATCCCGCGGTATGACGTTTTTGTGACTTTTTTGACGGATTTGACCTCATACTGCGGTATGACGTTTTTGAGAAATTTTTGATCTTTTATGACATTTTTGACATGATCCCGCGGTATGACGTTTTGTGACTTTTTTGTGACATTTTTTACATGATTCCGCGGTATGACGTTTTTGTGACATTTTTGACCTCATACCGCGGTATGACGTTTTTGTGACATTTTTGACATCATCCCGCGGTATGACGTTTTTGTGACATTTTTGACATCATTCCGCGGTTTGACGTTTTTCTGAAATTTTGGACCTCATACAGCGGTATGACGTTTTTGTGACATTTTTGACCTTTTTGTGACATTTTTGACCTCATACCGCGGAATGACTTTTTTGCGACATTTTTGACCTCATACCGCGGTATGACGTTTTTGTGACATTTTTGACATCATCCCGCGGTGTGACGTTTTTGTGACATTTTTGACATCATTCCGCGGTATGACGTTTTTGTGACATTTTGGACCTCATACAGCGGTATGACGTATTTGCGACATTTTTGACCTCATCCCGCGGTATGACGTTTTTGTGACATCTTTGACCTCATGTCGCGGTATCACGTTTTTGAGACATTTTTGACCTTTTTGTGACATTTTTGACATCATCCCGTGGTGTGACGTTTTTGAGGCATTTTTGACCTCATCCCGCGGTATGACGTTTTTGTGACATTTTTGACATCATTCCGCAGGATGACGTTTTTGTGACATTTTGGACCTCATACAGCAGTATGACGTTTTTGTCACATTTTTGACCTTTTTGTGACATTTTTGACCTCATATCGCGGAATGACGTTTTTGTCACATTTTTGACCTCACATTTTGTCACATTTATGACGTTTTTGTGACATTTTGGACCTCATCGCGCGGTATGACGTTTTTGTGACTTTTGTGACATTTTTGTCCTTTTTGTGACATTTTTTACATGATTCCGCGGTATGACGTTTTTGTGACATTTTTGACCTCATACCGCGGTATGACTTTCTTGTGAAATTTTTCAACTCATACCGCGGAATGACGTATTTGCGACATTTTTGACCTCATACCGCGGTATGACGTTTTTGTGAGTTTTGTGACATTTTGACCTCATACCGCGGTATGACGTTTTTGTGACATTTTTTACCTCATACCGTGGTATGAAATTTTTGTGACTTTTGTGACGTTTTTGACCTCATACCGCGGAATGACGTTTTTGAGACATTTTTGACCTTTTTGTGACATTTTTGACCTCATCTCGCGATATGACGTATTTGTGACATCTTTGACATCATTCCACGGTGTGACTTTTTTGTGACGTTTTTGACCTCATACCGCAGTATGACGTGTTTGAGACATTTTTGACCTGTTTATGACATTTTTGACATCATCCCGCGGTATGACGATTTTGTGACATTTTTGACCTCATACCGTGGAATGAAGTTTTTGTGACATTTTTGACATCATCCCCCCGAATGACGTTGTTGCGACATTTTTGACCTCATACCGCGATATGACGTTCTTGTGACTTTTGTGACGTTTTTGACATCACACCGCGGTATGATGTTTTTTTCACATTTTTGACCTCATACCGCGGTATCACGTTTTTGTGACATTTTTGACCTCATCCCGCGATATGACGTTTTTGTGACATTTTTGACTTCATCCCGCGGTACGACGTTTTTGTGACATTTTTTCATCATTCTGCGGTATGACGTTTTTGAGACATTTTTGATCTTTTTATGACATTTTTGACATGATCCCGCGGTATGACGTTTTTGTTACATTTTTGACCTCTAACCACGGTATGACGTTTTTGTGACATTTTTGACCTCATCCCGCGGAATAACGTTTTTGTGACATTTTTGACCTCATACCGCGGTTTGACGTTTTCGTGACATTTTTGACCTCATACCGCGGTATGACGTTTTTCTGACATTTTTGACAACATCCCGCGGAATGACTTTTTTGTGAAATTTTTGACATCATTCCGCGGTATGACGCTTTTGTGACTTTTGTGACGTTTTTCACCTCATACCGCGCTATGACGTTTTTGTGACATTTTTGACCTCATCCCGCGGTATGACGATTTTGTGACATTTTTGACATACTGCGGTATGACATTTTTGTGACATTTTTGACATCATCCCGCGGAATGACATTTTTGTGACATTTTTGACATCATCCCGCGGAATGACGTTTTTGTAACATTTTTGACCTCATTGTGACATTTTTGACCTAATACCGTGGAATGAAGTTTTTTTACATTTTTGACATCATCCCGCCGAATGACGTGTTTGCGACATTTTTGACCTCATACCGCGATATGACGTTTTTGTGACTTTTGTGACGTTTTTGACCTCATACCGCGGTATGTTTTTTTCACATTTTTCACCTCATACCGCGGTATGATGTTTTTGTGACATTTTTGACCTTTTTGTGACGTTTTTGACCTCATACCGCGGTATGACGTTTTTGTGACATTTTTGACATCATCCTGCGGTATGACTTTTTGTGAAATTTTTGACATCATCCCGCGGTATGACGTTTTTGTGACATTTTTGACCACATCCCGCGGTATAATGTTCTTGTGAAATTTTTGACATCATACCGCGGTATGACGATTTTGTGACGTTTTTGACCTCTAACCGCGATATGACGTTTTTGTGACATTTTTGACATCATTCTGCGGTATGACGTTTTTGCGACATTTTTGACCTTTTTGTGACGTTTTTGACCTCATACCGCGGTATGACGTTTTTGTGAAATTTTTGACATCATCCTGCGGTATGACTTTTTGTGAAATTTTTGACATCATCCCGCGGTATGACGTTTTTGTGACATTTTTGACCTCATCCCGCGGTATAATGTTCTTGTGAAATTTTTGACATCATACCGCGGTATGACGATTTTGTGACATTTTTGACCTCTAACCGCGGTATGACGTTTTTGTGACATTTTTGACATCATCCCGCGGAATGACTTTTTGTGAAATTTTTGACGTTTTTCACCTCATACCGCGTTATGACGTTTTTGTGACATTTTTGACCTCATCCCGCGATATGACGTTTTTCGACATTTTTGACCTTTTTGTGCAAGTTTTGACCTCATACCGCTGTACGACGTTTTTGTGACATTTTTTACCATTTTGTGACATATTTGACATCTTTCCGCAGTATGACGCTTATGTGACAATTTTGACCTCATACCGCGGTATGACGTTTTTGTGACATTTTTGACATCATACCGCGGTATGACGTTTTTGAGACATTTTTGATCTTTTATGACATTTTTGACATGATCCCGCGGTATGACGTTTTTGTGACATTTTTGACCTCATACCGCGGTATGACCTTTTTGTGACATTTTTGACATCATCCGCGGTATGACGTTTTTGTGACATTTTTGACCTCATACCGTGGTATGAAATTTTTGTGACTTTTGTGACGTTTTTGACCTCATACCGCGGTATGGCGTTTTTGTGACATTTTTGACTTCATACCGCGGTATGACGTTTTTGAGACATTTTTGATCTTTTATGACATTTTTGACATGATCCCGCGGTATGACGTTTTTGTGACATTTTTGTGACATTTTTTACATGATTCCGCGGTATGACGTTTTTGTGACATTTTTGACCTCATACCGCGGTATGACGTTTTTCTGACATTTTTGACATCATCCGCGGTATGACGTTTTTGTGACATTTTTGACATCATTCCGCGGTATGACGTTTTTTTGACATTTTGGACCTCATACAGCGGTATGACGTATTTCTGACATTTTTTACCTCATATGACGTTTTTGTGACATTTTTGACCTCATCCCGCGGTGTGACATTTTTGAGACATTTTTGACCTTTTTGTGACATTTTTGACATCATCCCGCGGTATGACGTTTTTGAGACATTTTTGACATCATAGTGCGGAATGAAATTTTTGTGACATTTTTGACATCATCCCGCGGAATGACGTTTTTGAGACATTTTTGACATCATACTGCGGTATGACGTTTTTGTGACATTTTTGACAACATTCCGCGGCATGACATTTTTGTGACATTTTTGACCTCACACCGCGGTATGACGTTTTTGTGACATTTTTGACCTTTTTGTGACATTTTTGACCTCAAACCGTGGTATGACGTTTTTGTGACTTTTGTGACGTTTTTGACCTCATACCGCGGTATGACGTTTTTGTGACATCTTTGACCTTTTTGTGAATTTTTTTAAATCATCCCGCCGTATGACTTTTTTGTGACATTTTTGACCTCATCCAGCCGTATGACGTTTTTGCGACATTTTTGACCTCATACCGCGGTATGACGTTTTTGTGACTTTTGTGACGTTTTTGACCTCATACCGCGGTATGACGTTTTTGTGACATCTTTGACCTTTTTGTGAATTTTTTTACATCATCCCGCCGTATGACTTTTTTGTGACATTTTTGACCTCATCCCGCGGTATGACGTTTTTGTGACATTTTTGACCTCATCCCGCGGAATCACGTTTTTGAGACATTTTTGACCTTTTTGTGACTTTTTTGACATCGTCCCGTGGTGTGACGTTTTTGAGGCATTTTTGACCTCATCCCGCGGTATGACGTTTTTGTGACATTTTTGACATCATACATGATTCCGCGGTATGACGTTTTTGTGACATTTTTGACCTCATACCGCGGTATGACGTTTTTGTGATATTTTTGACTTCATACCGTGGTATGACTTTTTTGTGACATTTTTGACATCATCCCGCGGAATGACTTTTTGGTGAAATTTTTGACATCATCCCGCGGTATGACGTTTTTGTGAAATTTTTGACATCTTCCCGCCGTATTACGTTTTTGTGACATTTTTGACCTCATCCCGCGGTATGACGTTTTTGCGACATTTTTGACTTCATACCGCGGTATGACGTTTTTGTGACTTTTGTGACGTTTTTGACGTCATACCGCGGTATGATGTTTTTGTGACATTTTTGACCTCATACCACGGTATGACGTTTTTGTGACATTTTTGACCTCATTCCGCGGTATGACTTTTATGTGACATTTTTGACCTTTTTTTGACATTTTTGACCTTTTTGTGACGTTTTTGAAATGATTCCGCAGAATGACGTTTTTGTGATATTTTTGACCTCATACCGCGGTATGACGTTTTTGTGACATTTTTGACCTGTTTGTGACATTTTTGACATGATTCCGCGGTATGACGTTTTTGTGACACTTTAGACCTCATACCGCGGTATGACTTTTTTGTGAAATTTTTGACATTCCGCGATATGACGTTTTTGTGACATTTTTGACCTTATACCGCGGTATTACGTTTTTGTGATATTCTTGACTTCATCCCGCAGTATATCGTTTTTGTGACACTTTAGACCTCATACCGCGGTATGACTTTTTTGTGGAATTTTTGACATTCCGCGATATGACGTTTTTGTGACATTTTTGACCTTATACCGCGGTATTACGTTTTTGTGATATTCTTGACTTCATCCCGCAGTATATCGTTTTTGTGACATTTTTGACCTCATACCGGGGAGTGACGATTTTGAGACATTTTTGACCTTTTTGTGACATTTTTGACGACATTCCGCGATATGACGTTTTTGTGACATTTTTGACCTCATCCCGCGGAATGACGTTTTTGTGACATTTTTGACCTCATCTGACGTTTTTGTGACTTTTTTGACCTCATCCCGCGGAATGACGTTTTCGTTACATTTTTGACCTCAAACCGCGGTATGACGTTTTTGTGACATTTTTGACCTTATATCACGGTATGACGTTTTTGTGACATTTTTGACCTTATATCACGGTTTGACGTTTTTGTGACATTTTTGACCTCATCCCGCGATATGACGTTTTTGTGACATTTACGACCTTTTTGTGACATTTTTGACATCATTCCGCAGTATGACGTTTTTGTGAAATTTTTGACCTTTTTGTGACATTTTTGAGATCATACTGTGGTATGAAATTTTTGTGACATTTTTTGCATCATCCCGCGGTATGACATTTTTGTGACATTTTTGACAACATTCGGCGGTATGACATTTTTGTGACATTTTTGACCTCAGACTGCGGTATGACCTTTTTTGCGACATTTTTGACCTCATTCCGCGGAATGACGTTTTTTTGACATTTTTGATCTCATACCGCGGTATGAAATTTTTGTGACATTTTTGACCTCATCCCGCGATATGTTTTTGTGACATTTTTGACCTCATCCCACGGTATGACGTTTTTGTGACATTTTTGACCTCATCCCGCAATCTGACGTTTTTGCGACATTTTTGACCTTTTTGTGCAAGTTTTGACATCATTCCGCGGTATGACGTGTTTGTGACATTTTTGAACTTTTTGTGACCTTTTTGACATCATTCCGCAGTATGACGTTTTTGTGACATTTTTGACCTCATCCCGCGGAATGACGTTTTTGTGACATTTTTGACCTTTTTGTGACCTGTTTGACCTCATCCCGCGGTATGATGTTTTTGTGACATTTTTGACCTTTTTGTGACATTTTTGACATGATTCCGCGGTATGACGTTTTTGTGACATTTTAGACCTCATACCGCGGTATGACTTTTTTGTGAAATTTTTTACATTCCGCGGTATGACGTTTTTGTGACATTTTTGACCTTATACCGCGGTATTACGTTTTTGTGATATTTTTGACTTTATCCCGCAGTATGTCGTTTTTGTGACATTTTTGACCTCATACCGCGGAGTGACGATTTTGAGACATTTTTGACCTTTTTGTGACATTTTTGACGACATTCCGCGGTATGACGTTTTTCTGACATTCTTGACCTTTTTGTGACATTTTTGACCTGATCCCGCGGTATGACGTTTTTGCTACATTTTTGACTTCATACCGCGGTATGACGTTTTTGTGACATTTTTGACCTCATCCCGCGGTATGACGTTTTTGTGACATTTTTGACATCATTCCGCGGTATGACGTTTTTGAGACATTTTTGATCTTTTTATGACATTTTTTACATGATCCCGCGGTATGACGTTTTTGTGACATTTTTGACCTTTTTGTGACATTTTTGACCTCATACCGCGGTACAACGTTTTTGTGAAATTTCTGACCTCATCTCGCGGTATGACCTTTTTCTGACATTTTTGACCTCATACCGCGGTATGAAATTTTTGAGACATTTTGTGACCTTTTTATGACATTTTTGACATGATCCCGCGGTATGACGTTTTTGTGACATTTTTTACCTCATACCGCGGTATGACGTTTTTGTGAAATTTTTGACCTCATACCGCGGAATGAAATTTTTGTGACATTTTTGACCTCATCCCGCGGAATGACGTTTTTGCGACATTTTTGACCTCATCTGACGTTTTGGTGACTTTTTTGACCTCATCCCGCGGAATGACGTTTTCGTTACATTTTTGACCTCAAACCGCGGCATGACGTTTTTGTGACATTTTTGACCTTATATCACGGTTTGACGTTTTTGTGACATTTTTGACCTCATCCCGCGATATGACGTTTTTGTGACATTTTTGACCTCATCCCGCGATATGTTTTTGTGACATTTTTGACCTCATACCACGGTATGACGTTTTTGTGACATTTTTGACCTCATCCCGCGATCTGACGTTTTTGCGACATTTTTGACCTTTTTGTGCATGTTTTGACATCATTCCGCGGTATGACGTTTTTGTGAAATTTTTGACCTTTTTGTGACATTTTGACATCATACTGTCGTATGAAATTTTTGTGACATTTTTGACATCCCGCGGTATGACATTTTTGTGACATTTTTGACAACATTCCGCGGTATGACATTTTTGTGACATTTTTGACCTCAGACTGCGGTATGACCTTTTTTGCGACATTTTTGACCTCATTCCGCGGAATGACGTTTTTTTGACATTTTTGACCTCATACCGCGGTATGAAATTTTTGTGACATTTTTGACCTCAGACCGCGGTATGACGTTTTTGTGAAATTTTTGACCTCATCCCGCGGGTTGACCTTTTTCTGAGATTTTTGACCTCATACCGCGTTATTTCGTTTTTGAGACAGTTTTGACCTTTTTGTGCAAGTTTTGACATCATTCCCCGGTATGACCTTTTTTTTAGCATTTTTGACCTTTTTGTGACATTTTTGAAATCATTCCGCAGAATGACGTTTATGTGACATTTTTGACCTCATACCGCGGTATAACGTTTTTGTGACATTTTTTACCTCATACCGCGGTGTGACATTTTTGAGACATTTTTGACCTTTTTGTGACATTTTTGACATCATTCCGCGGTGTGACATTTTTGTGACATTTTTGACAACATTCCGCGGTATGACGTTTTTGTGACATTTTTGACCTCAGACTGCGGTATGACCTTTTTTGCGACATTTTTGACCTCATTCCGCGGAATGACGTTTTTTTGACATTTTTGACCTCATACCGCGGTATGAAATTTTTGTGACATTTTTGACCTCATACCGCGTTATTTCGTTTTTGAGACAGTTTTGACCTTTTTGTGCAAGTTTTGACATCATTCCGCGGTATGACCTTTTTTTTTAGCATTTTTGACCTTGTTGTGACATTTTTGAAATCATTCCGCAGAATGACGTTTATGTGACATTTTTGACCTCATACAGCGGTATAGCCTTTTTGTGACATTTTTCACTTCATACCGCGGTGTGACATTTTTGAGACATTTATGACATTTTTGTGACATTTTTGACAACATTCCGCGGTATGACGTTTTTGTGACATTTTTGACCTCAGACTGCGGTATGACCTTTTTTGCGACATTTTTGACCTCATTCCGCGGAATGACGTATTTTTGACATTTTTGACCTCATACCGCGGTATGAAATTTTTGTGACATTTTTGACCTCAGACCGCGGTATGACGTTTTTGTGAAATTTTTGACCTCATCCCGCGGTATGACCTTTTTCTGAGATTTTTGACTTCATACCGCGTTATTTCGTTTTTGAGACAGTTTTGACCTTTTTGTGCAAGTTTTGACATCATTCCGCGGTATGACCTTTTTTTAGCATTTTTGACCTTTTTGTGACATTTTTGACATCATCCCGCGGTATGACGTTTTTGAGACATTTTTGACATCATAGTGCGGAATGAAATTTTTGTGACATTTTTGACATCATCCCGCGGAATGACGTTTTTGAGACATTTTTGACATCATACTGCGGTATGACGTTTTTGTGACATTTTTGACAACATTCCGCGGCATGACATTTTTGTGACATTTTTGACCTCATACCACGGTATGACGTTTTTGTGACATCTTTGACCCTTTTGTGAATTTTTTTAAATCATCCCGCCGTATGACTTTTTTGTGACATTTTTGACCTCATCCCGCGGTATGACGTTTTTGTGACATTTTTGACCTCATTCCGCGGTATGACTTTTATGTGACATTTTTGACCTTTTTTTGACATTTTTGACCTTTTTGTGACATTTTTGACATGATTCCGCGGTATATCATTTTTGTGACATTTTAGACCTCATACCGCGGTATGACTTTTTTGTGAAATTTTTGACATTCCGCCATATGACGTTTTTGTGACATTTTTGACCTTATACCACGGTATTACGTTTTTGTGATATTCTTGACTTCATCCCGCAGTATATCGTTTTTGTGACATTTTTGACCTCATACCGGGGAGTGACGATTTTGAGACATTTTTGACCTTTTTGTGACATTTTTGACGACATTCTGCGGTATGACGTTTTTGTGACATTCTTGACATCATCCTGCCATGTGACGTTTTTGTGACATTTTTGACCTTTTTGTGACATTTCTGACATCATCCCGCCGAATGACGTCTTTGAGGCATTATTGACCTTATCCCGCGGTAGGATGTTTTTGTGACATTTTTGACTTTTTTGTGACATTTTTGACCTCATACTGCGGTATAACGTTTTTGTGACATTTTTGACCTTTTTGTGACATTTTTGACATCATCCCGTGGTGTGACGTTTTTGAGGCATTTTTAACCTCACTCCGCGGTATGACGTTTTTGTGACATTTTTGACCTCATCCCGCGGAATGACGTTTTTGTGACATTTTTGACATCATTCCGCGGTATGACGTTTTTGAGACATTTTTGATCTATTAATGACATTTTTTACATGATCCCGCGGTCTGACGTTTTTGTGACATTTTTGACCTCATACCGCGGTATGACGTTTTGCTGACATTTTTGACCTCATACCGCAGAAGGAAATTTTTGTGACATTTTTGACCTCATCCCGCGGAATGACGTTTTTGTGACATTTTTGACCTCATCTGACGTTTTTGTGACTTTTTTGACCTCATCCCGCGGAATGACGTTTTCGTTCCATTTTCTACCTCAAACCGCGGTATGACGTTTTTGTGACATTTTTGACCTTATATCACGGTATGACGTTTTTGTGACATTTTTGACCTCATCCCGCGATATGACGTTTTTGTGACATTTTTGACCTCATCCCGCGATAGGTTTTTGTGACATTTTTGACCTCATCCCAAGGTATGACGTTTTTGTGACATTTTTGACCTCATCCCGCGATCTGACGTTTTTGCGACATTTTTGACCTTTTTGTGACTTTTTTGACATCGTCCCGTGCTGTGACGTTTTTGAGGCATTTTTGACCTCATCCCGCGGTATGACGTTTTTGTGACATTTTTGACATCATACATGATTCCGCGGTATGACGTTTTTGTGACATTTTTTACCTCATACCGCGGAATGACGTTTTTGTGATATTTTTGACTTCATCCCGCAGTATGACGTTTTTGTGACATTTTTGACCTTTTTGTGCAATTTTTGACATCATTCCACGGTATGACGTTTTTGTGACATTCTCGACATCATTCCGCGGTATGACGTTTTTGAGACATTTTTGATCTTTTTATGACATTTTTTACATGATCCCGCGGTATGACGTTTTTGTGACATTTTTGACCTCATACCGCGGTATGACGTTTTGCTGACATTTTTGACCTCATACCGCAGAAGGAAATTTTTGTGACATTTTTGACCTCATCCCGCGGAATGACGTTTTTGTGACATTTTTGACCTCATCTGACGTTTTTGTGACTTTTTTGACCTCATCCCGCGGAATGACGTTTTCGTTCCATTTTTGACCTCAAACCGCGGTATGACGTTTTTGTGACATTTTTGACCTTATATCACGGTATGACGTTTTTGTGACATTTTTGACCTCATCCCGCGATATGACGTTTTTGTGACATTTTTGACCTTTTTGTGACATTTTTGACATCATTCCGCAGTATGACGTTTTTGTGAAATTTTTGACCTTTTTGTGACATTTTTGAGATCATACTGTGGTATGAAATTTTTGTGACATTTTTTACATCATCCCGCGGTATGACATTTTTGTGACATTTTTGAAATCATTCCGCAGAATGACGTGTATGTGACATTTTTGACCTCATACCGCGGTATAACGTTTTTGTGACATTTTTGACCTCATACCGCGGTGTGACATTTTTGAGACATTTTTGACCTTTTTGTGACATTTTTGACATCATCCCGCGGTATGACATTTCTGTGACATTTTTGAAAACATTCCGCGGTATGACGTTTTTTTGACATTTTTGACCTCATTCCGCGGAATGACGTTTTTTTGACATTTTTGACCTCATACCGCGGTATGAAATTTTTGTGACATTTTTGACCTCAGACCGCGGTATGACGTTTTTGTGACATTTTTGACCTCAGACTGCGGTATGACGTTTTTGTGAAATTTTTGACCTTTTTGTGCAAGTTTTGACATCATTCCGCGGTATGACCTTTTTTTTTTGCATTTTTGACCTTTTTGTGACATTTTTGAAATCATTCCGCAGAATGACGTTTATGTGACATTTTTGACCTCATACCGCGGTATAACGTTTTTGTGAAATTTTTGACATCATCCTGCGGTATGACGTTTTTTTCACATTTTTGACATCATCCCGCGGTATGACGTTTTTGTGACATTTTTTACCTCATGCCGCGGTATGACGTTTTTGAGACATTTTTGGCCTTCTTATGACATTTTTGACAACATCCCGCGGTAAAACGTTTTTGTGACATTTTTGACCTACTACCGCGGTATGACGTTTTTGTGACATTTTTTACCATTTTGTGACATTTTTGACCTCATACCGCGGTATAACGGTTTTATGACATTTTTGACCTCTTTCTGACATTTTTGACCTCATACGACGGTATGACGTTTTTGTTACATCTTCGACCTTTTTGTGACATTTTTGACCTCATGCGAAGGTATGACGTTTTTGTGAAATCTTTGACCTTTTTGTGACGTTTTTGACCTCATGCCGCGGTATGACATTTTTCTGACACTTTTGACTTCATACCATGGCATGACGTTTTTGTGAAATTTTTGACCTTTTTGTGACGTTTTTGACCTCATCCCGCGGTATGACGTTTTTGTGACATTTTTGACCTTTTTGTGACATTTTTGACCTCATACTGCGGTATGACGTTTTTGTGACATTTTTGACCTCATTCCGCTTTATGACTTTTTTGTGACATTTTTGACCTTTTTGGAACATTTTTGACCTCATTCCGCAGTATGACGTTTTTGTGACATTTTTGACCTTATCCCGCGGTATGACATTTTTGTGACATTTTTTACCTCATTCCGCGGAATGACGTTTTTGAGACATCTTTGACCTTTTTGTGACATTTTTGACGACATTCCGCGGTATGACGTTTTTGTGACAATCTGACCTCCTCCCGCGGTATGAAGTTTTTGTTACATTTTTGACCTTTTTGTGACATTTTTGACTTCATACCGCGGTATAATGTTTTTGTGAAATTTTTGACCTCATACCGCGGTATGACTTTTATGTGACATCTTTGACCCTTTTGTGACGTTTTTGGCCTGATACCGCGGTATGACGTTTTTGTGATATTTTTGACTTCATACCGCTTTATGATTTTTCTGTGACATTTTTGACCTCATCCCGCGGTATGACGTTTTTGTGATATTTTTGACCCTTTTTCTGAAATTTTTGACCTCATCCCGTGGCATGACGTTTTTCTTACATTTTTGACCTCATACTGCGGAATGACGTTTTTGAGAAATTTTTGACCTTTTTGTGACATTTTTGACGACATTCTGCGGTATGACGTTTTTGTGACATTTTTGACATCATACCGCTGTATGACATTTTTGTAACATTTTTGACCTCATACCCGGTATGAAATTTTTGTGACATTTTTTACATCATCCCACCGTATGACATTTTTGTGACATTTTTTACCTCATCCGGCGATGTGACGTTTTTGTGAAATTTTTGACCTCATACCGCGGTATCAAATTTTTGTGACATTCTTGACCTCATACCGCGGTATGACTTTTATGACAATTTTGACCTTTTTGTTACATTTTTGACCTTTTTGTGACGTTTTTGACCTTATACCGCGGTATGACGTTTTTGTTACATTTTTGACTCCATACCGCTTTATGAAGTTTTTGTTACATTTTTGACCTTTTTGTGACATTTTTGACTTCATACCGCGGTATAATGTTTTTTTGAAATTTTTGACCTCATACCGCGGAATGAAATTTTTGTGACGTTTTTGACCTCATACCGCGGTATGACTTTTATGTGACATCTTTGACCCTTTTGTGACGTTTTTGACCTGACACCGCGGTATGACGTTTTTGTGATATTTTTGACTTCATACCGCTTTATGATTTTTCTGTGACATTTTTGACCTCATCCCGCGGTATGACGTTTTTGTGATATTTTTGACCTTTTTCTGAAATTTTTGACCTCATCCCGTGGCATGACGTTTTTCTTACATTTTTGACCTCATACTGCGGAATGACGTTTTTGAGAAATTTTTGACCTTTTTGTGACATTTTTGACGACATTCTGCGGTATGACGTTTTTGTGACATTTTTGACATCATACCGCTGTATGACATTTTTGTAACATTTTTGACCTCATACCCGGTATGAAATTTTTGTGAGATTTTTTACATCATCCCGCCGTATGACATTTTTGTGACATTTTTTACCTCATCCGGCGATGTGACGTTTTTGTGAAATTTTTGACCTCAAACCGCGGTATCACGTTTTTGTGACATTCTTGACCTCATACCGCGGTATGACTTTTATGAAAATTTTTACCTTTTTGTTACATTTTTGACCTTTTTGTGACGTTTTTGACCTTATACCGCGGTATGACGTTTTTGTTACATTTTTGACTTCATACCGCTTTATGACTTTTTTGTGACATTTTTGACCTTTTTGGAACATTTTTGACCTCATCCCGCTGTATGATGTATTTGTGACGTTTTTGACCTCATACCGCGGTATGTTTCTTTCACATTTTTGACCTCATACCGCAGTATGACGTTTTTGTGACATTTTGACCTCATCCCGTGATATGACGTTTTTGTGACATTTTTTACTTCATCCCGCGGTACGACGTTTTTGTGACATTTTTGACATCATTCTGCGGTATGACGTTTTTGAGACATTTTTGATCTTTTTATGACATTTTTGACATGATCCCGCGGTATGACGTTTTTGTGACATTTTTGACCTCTAACCGCGGTATGACGTTTTTGTGACATTTTTGACCTCATCCCGCGGAATTACGTTTTTGTGACATTTTTGACATCATTCCGCGGTATGACGTTTTTGTGACTTTTGTGACGTTTTTCACCTCATACCGCGTTATGACGTTTTTGTGACATTTTGTACCTCATCCCGTGATATGACGTTTTTCGACATTTTTGACCCTTTTGTGCAAATTTTGACCTCATACCGCTGCATGACGTTTTTGTGACTTTTGTGACATTTTTGACCTCATCCCGCGGTATGACGTTTTTGTAACATTTTTGACCTCATACCGCGGTATGACGTTTTTGCGACATTGTTGACCTCATACCGTGGTATGACGTTTTTGTGAAATTTTTGACCTCATACCGCGTTGTGATGTTTTTGAGACGTGTTTAGCCTTTTTGTGACATTTTTGACATCATCTCGCGGAATGACGATTTTGTGACATTTTTGACATACTGAGGTATGACATTTTTGTGACATTTTTGACATCATCCCGCGGTATGACTTTTTTGTGAAATTTTTGACATCATACTGCGGTATGAAGTTTTTGACATTTTTGACATCATCCCGCGTCATGACTGTTTTGTGACATTTTTGATCTTTTTGTGACATTTTTGACATCATCCCGCCAAATGACGTTTTTGCGACATTTTTGACCTCATACCGCGATATGACGTTTTTGTGACTTTGGTGACGTTTTTGAACTCATTCCGCGGGATGATGTTTTTTTCACATTTTTGATCTCATACCGCGGTATGACGTTTTTGTGACATTTTTGACCTCATCCCGCGGTATGACGTTTTTGTGACATTTTTGACCTCTAACCACGGTATGAGGTTTTTGTGACATTTTTGACCTTTT
>JAMOIN010000540.1:0-102500 GCA_024666655.1 Dascyllus trimaculatus
ATTCCAGCCCATTATAGTTAACAGTTTGATATCTGTCAGTTAGATAACGAGTGAACTACAGCAATGACTGATGTTAATGCCCAAAGTGAAAGTTTATCCAAAAGTATCTTATGATTAACTGTATCAAATGGTTTAGACAGATAAAAAAAAATGCATGAAGTGTTTTCCTTTCGATCTTTAGCTTTGTATATTTTAGTAACTAATTGAACCAGAGCCATGTAGGGAGAACATTTTTCCTAAAACCATATTGGTGTGGGTATGAAATATTATTTGTATCAAGAAATTCAGTTCAATCTACTATAAACTAATTTTTCCAAGAACTTTTGAAATAGTAGGTAAAACAGAAATAGGTTTATAGTGATTGAAAATGGCAGGATCATCCTCTTTATAAACTGGGGTAATTTTGGCTCTATTTAGTTCAATAGGAACAACACCTGTATTCAGGGAAAGATTGAAGATATGAACTTGTGGTTTAACAATGTAAGGGTAAACTGACTTTACTATCAATATTCTTATAACCTGGACTACTGTCTTTTAGACCGAGTATAGTATCCCTGACTTCATCCTCAGTGACTAGCAGAAGGTTGAATCAGTAATTGAGTAATTCACACATTCCAATGGTCCACAGTGGCTGGATGGAATCATTGAAGCCAAAGATGGGCCAACCTTGGAAAAAAGGAGTTGAACTTTTTAGCAATTACATTTGGGTCTGACACAAGACAATCGTCAATCTTAAACTCATTGGGCATTGGCTTTTTAGGATTTTTTTTTGTTGTTGTTGATAATATAATTAATAGTTCGCCACATGTCAGATATGTTGTTTTTATGCTGGGCTAGCTTTGTATTATAATAATGAGTTTTTGCTCCTCTCATGACATGCTTTAGTTTATTCCTTTATTTTTTAAATTCAGCAAAATTGAACGGTGTAGGATTTGAGACATACTTTTTATATAACCGGTTCTTAGTCTTCAAGGAATTTATAATAGCAGTAGTTATGCACGGCTTTGGTTGCTTAGGTTTAAAGGACACAGGTTGAAGAGGGAAGCATGAGTTACAGACATAGGCAATTTTTCTTGTAAACATTGTAAAAGCTTTCTGTGTATCGTCGACTTAAAAAATTTCAGTCCACTGCAACTGTCTGACACTATTAATGAATTTGGTCTAATTTGTTTCACAAAATGTTCTTTTATACTTGATATTTGGAAGGGAGGGGAACTGCTCATTCTCATTTAAGGCTTATGAAAATATAGGACAGTGGTCAGCCACATCTAAGCACCAGACAGGATTTTATATTCTTATCCAACACATTAGTGAAAAAGCCTCCAAATATATTCACAGACTCATTTAGGAGAATGAACTGTTGGAATATTTATTTATTCACTGATCTTATTTGTTGTGTCTCATTCAGAACTTGCTGCTGCAGTTTGTAGACGTAAACTTAAACGTGGCCTGAAGAAGAAGTTCCAGAGTGTGTTTGAGGGCATCGCTAAAGCAGGCCAGTCCACCCTCCTGAATGAGATCTACACAGAGCTGTACATCACAGAGGGAGGGACTGCAGAGGTCAATGAAGAACATGAGGTCAGACAGATTGAAGCAGCTTCCAGGAAACCAAACAGAGAAGAAACAAGCATCAGACAAGAAGACATCTTTAAAGGCTCACCTGGAAGAGATGGACCAATCAGAACAGTGATGACAAAGGGAGTGGCTGGCATCGGGAAGACAGTGTTAACACAGAAGTTCACTCTGGACTGGGCTGAAGACAAAACCAACCAGGACATCCATTTCATGTTCCCATTGACCTTCAGAGAGCTGAATGTGCTGAAAAAGAGAAAGTTCAGCTTGGTGGAACTTGTTCATCACTTCTTCAGAGAAACCAAAGCAGCAGGAATCTGCAGGTTTGAACTCTTCCAGGTTGTGTTCATCTTTGATGGTCTGGATGAGTGTCGCCTTCCTCTGGACTTCCACAACAATGAGGTCCTGACTGATGTGACAGAGTCCACCTCAGTGGATGTGCTGCTGACAAGCCTGTTTAGGGGGAAGCTGCTTCCCTCTGCTCGCCTCTGGATAACCACACGACCTGCAGCAGCCAATCAGATCCCTCCTGACTGTGTAGACATGGTGACGGAGGTCAGAGGGTTCACCGACCCACAGAAGGAGAAGTATTTCAGGAAGAGATCCAGAGATGAGGAGCAGGTTAAGAGGATCATCTCCCACATGAAGACATCACGAAGCCTCCACATCATGTGCCACATCCCAGTGTTCTGCTGGATCACTGCTACAGTTCTGGAGGAGCTGCTGGGAAGCAGAGAGGGAGGAGAGCTGCCCAGCACCCTGACTGAGATGTACATCCACTACCTGGTGGTTCAGGCCAAAGTCAAGAAGGTCAAGTATGATGGAGGAGATGAGACAGATCCACACTGGAGTCCAGACAGCAGGAGGATGATTAAGTCTCTGGGAAAACTGGCTTTTAATCAGCTGCAGAAAGGAAAGCTGATCTTCTATGAGTCCGACCTGACAGAGTGTGGCATCAACATGAGAGCAGCCTCAGTGTACTCAGGAGTGTTCACACAGATCTTTAAAGAGGAGAGAGGGCTGTACCAGGACAAGGTGTTTAGTTTCGTCCATCTGAGTGTTCAGGAGTTTCTGGCTGCTCTTCATGTCCATCACACCTTCATCAAGTCTGGAATCAACCTGCTGGAAAAACAGGAAACATCTCTGTGGTCCAAAGTATTGAGAAAGAAAGTTGATGCAACAGCAGGTTTCTACCAGAGAGCTGTGGACGAGGCCTTAAAGAGTCCAAACGGACACCTGGACTTGTTCCTGCGCTTCCTTCTTGGTCTGTCACTGCCAACCAATCAGGAGAAACTAGGAGGTCTGCTGACACAGTCAGGAATCGGCTCACAGATCAATCAGAAAACAGTCGAGTACATCAAGAAGAAGATCAGTGAGGATCAGTCTGCAGAGAGAAGCATCAACCTGTTCCACTGTCTGAATGAACTGAAGGATGTTTCTCTGGTGGAGGAGATTCAACAGTCCCTGAGATCAGGACGTCTGTCCACAGATGAACTGTCTCCTGCTCAATGGTCAGCTCTGGTCTTCATCTTACTGTCATCAGGAGAAGATCTGGACGAGTTTGACCTGAAGAACTACTGTGCTTCAGAGGAGGCTCTTCTGAGGCTGCTGCCGGTGGTCAAAGCCTCCACCAAAGCTGAGTAAGTACAAAGTTGGATTTACTGCAAACACTGATTGATACCCTGCTGATTCTAATGAGCAGAAGAAATGAAATAACTTTGTTCTTCATTGTTTCCTCAGACTGATAGACTGTAATCTGTCAGAGAGAAGCTGTGAAGCTCTGTCCTCAGTCCTCAGCTCTCCATCCTCCAGTCTCAAACATCTGGACCTGAGTAACAACAACCTACAGGATTTAGGAGTGAGGCATCTTTCTGATGGACTACAGAGTCCAAACTGTAAGCTGGAGACTCTCAGGTCAGTTTTTCTATATGTTCACTTCAAATCCTTCACTCAAGTTTGTGGTTGATGAATTTTCCTGATTTTTCTGAAAACAGTCTGAAGATGTTTCAGATTGTTGACGTGTGAATAAATCCCATGACCTGCTGACTGCAGTGTTTCAAGATGGAGGACAGAATCCACAGTCCTGCTGTGTGTCTGAATGTAAAGCTGATATGAAAGTGATGTAAGGCTTCAGTAGTCTGACTTCCACACATCCAGACAGGATGTTTGTGTTTCCACAGCGTTTGTGCTTAGCTGCAGTGCAGCCAGTTTATTTGATATGTCAACAGTGTGGAACTTGATTAGTGTCAGTCAGAAGTTGAAGGTGGATGTTAAAATGAGGTGAGCTCATGAAGGGATTCCTTCCAGTGGAGTTGCGTTAGGAAGAGAAGATTTGACAGTCAGTGTGGACAGCAGGAATCAGAATCCCTCTGTAATGTACAGATGACATGTGACTGTTGTTTGAAGATGCACTGGAACATCTGAATGAGACAAAGCTACGAAGCTGATAAACACAGAAGAAGAAGGTGATGGAATAAATGCAAGAAGGAAGAGATGTGATATTGATCTTGTAATGAGAGAGTGGACTAAGGTCAGCAGATGTTATTGATGTATGGACATGAATAGGCGGATGAATGTTGAGCTGACATGTTGATGATGTGTGTAGAAGGCTGACATGATGATGATCCACAACAACAGAAGGACGAAGTGACTCTGCTGGTTGTAGAGAAAAGCTGATTGATGAGGACAAAATAATATTGAGCTGCACATTCAGAACCTGAACACATCTGATGGATCATCACTGATTTGATCTACATCTTTTATTCTTTATTCAGATTGAGAGGCTGCAGTTTGTCAGAGATCAGCTGTGATTCTCTGGTCTCAGCACTGAAGTCCAACCCCTCCCATCTGAAACATCTGGACCTGAGCAGGAATAACAACCTTCAGGATTCAGATGTGGAACATCTGTGTTGTTTTCTGGAGAGTCCAGACTGCAGCCTGAAGACTCTGAGGTCAGACATCATGTTTTATTTGTGTGCTGAGATGAATGTGATGTAAAGTTGTGGTGACACTAAACTGCAGCCATCAGGCTGATCTTCTGCTGATCCACACTGAGGATCTTCATGGTAATGTCTGTTTTCTTCTTCTCCGTTTAGTCCTTTGACTGTGGCAGAGACATGTTGAGCTGCACATTTCAAAGCTCAATAGAATAAGAAATATCCTTCAGAGAATAATTGACTTTGAAACTCTGACACAGCAGATCTTCAGATCATATCTGACTTCATTTTTGTGTTCAGTTCAGATTCAAACCAGGCAGCAGCTCAGGATTATTCTATAGTTTATTTATTGTCAGTGATTTAGATCATGTCCAAAAGGTAAAAACAGTGAAAAGTGTTGATCCCACTTTGTCAGAGTTCAAGGTGACGTCTTCAAATGTCTGGTTTTGTTCCAGAGACAGTCCAAAACCACAAATATTCAGTTGAGTGTGACAGAAAACAGGAAGTGTTGACAGACTGGAACCAGTTTGGTGTTTTAGTGGATCAGTGACTCCAACCATGATGGAAGTGTTTCTGATGTTTTGTCCATGGACTCATCAAACAGTGGACTGATAGTTTGAGCTGTAATTGAATCAGCATCAGCTTTAATAACCAAGTTTGTACACACAAACAAGGAATTTCACTCTGGTGTATATTTGCTTTTGATGTACAGTACGGATAATCAAAACAAAATAACTAAGTACTTAAAATAAGGTAAAAAAATAAATAAAAGCAATATAAAAATAAACATTAAAGCTGCAAGCAGCGTCGGACGGGCCCTCGCTTCTCAACGCACTGCTCTCCACAGGACCTTTTCTAGGGGGCGCCGTAGAGCCGAGTGGAATTTCGACTGTGCAAATCTGTTGGTCTTGGGATACTATATGTATGTACCAATTTTAATGTTTGTAGGATTAAGCAGTGATTTTATATGAGTATTTAAATATTTGTAGGGGGCGCTGTGGAGCCGTTTGACCACGTCCATTCCTGAATTGTATATTGAACGTTAGCTTTTGAGATTAATGAGGATTTGTGTGGATTTGGTAATTTCACGTGGATCCCTTCACCTCCAAATCCCATTTCGTTCCACATGGCGAATTTGTTCAAAATGGCCGCCATGCCCCGCCCACACCGTGTGACATAGCCACGAGATTTTAATAACTTTTCATCTTGGAGGGGTCTACATGCCACACAGCGAATTTGGTGTAGATCGGATAAAAAACCTGGGATGAGTTCGTTAAATTCCAATGCCTGCGCACCACGTGTTCCAGGGGACGCTTTTTCGCTTTTTTGTTCAAAATGGCCGCCATGCCACGCTCACACCATGTGACGCAGCCACTAGATTTTAATAACTTTTCATCCTGGAGGGGTGTAGATGCCACATAGGGAATTTGGTGAAGATGGCACAAAAATCCTGGGAGGAGTTTGTTAAATTCCAATGCCTGCGCACCACGTGTTCCAGGGGGCACCATTAAGCTTTTTTGTTCAAAATGGCCGCCATGCCACGCCCACACCATGTGACGCAGCCACGAGATTTTAATAACTTTTCATCCTGGAGTGGTCTAGATACCACACAGCGAATTTGGTGAAGATCGGACAAAAATCCTGAGAGGAGTTCGTTAAATTCCAATGCCTGTGCACCATGTTTTCCACGGGGCGCCGTTGAGTTTTTCTGTTCAAAATGGCCGCCATGCCACGCCCACACCGTGTCACGCAACCACAAGATTTTAATAACTTTTCATCCTGGAGGGGTCTAGATGCCACACAGGGAATTTGGTGAAGATGGCACAAAAATCCAGGGAGGAGTTCGTTAAATTCCAATGCTTGCGCACCACGTGCTCTAGGGGGCGCCTTTTAGCTTTTTTGTTCAAAATGGCCGCCATGCCACGCCCACACCTTGTGACGCAGCTGCAAGATTTTAATAACTTTTCATTCTGGATGGGTCTAGATGCCACACAGTAAATTTGGTGAAGATCGGATAAAAATCCTGGGAGGAGTTTGTTAAATTCCAATGCCTGCGCACCACGTGTTCCATTGTACAATGTTAAGCTTTTTTGTTCAAAATGGCCGCCATGCCACGCCCACACCGTGTAACGCAGCCACAAGATTTTAATAACTTTTCATCCTGGAGGGGTCTAGATGACACACAGTGAATTTGGTGAAGATGGCACAAAAATCCTAGGAGAAGTTCGTTAAATTCCAATGCCTGCGCACCACGTGTTCCAGGGGGTGCCGTTAAGCTTTTTTGTTCAAAATGGCCGCCATGCCACGCCCACACCATGTGATGCAGCTGCAAGATTTTAATAACTTTTCATCCTGGAGGGGTCTAGATGCCACACAGTGAATTTGGTGAAGATCGGGTAAAAATCCTGGGAGGAGTTTGTTAAATTCCAATGCCTGCGCACCACATGCTGTAGGAGGCGCGGCTGAGCTTTTTTGTTCAAAATGGCCGCCATGCCACGCCCACACCGTGTGACACAGCCACAAGATTTTAATAACTTTTCATCTTGGAGGGGTCTAGATGCCACACAGCGAATTTGGTGAAAATCGGATAAAAATCCTGGGAGGAGTTTGTTAAATTCCAATGCCTGCGCACCACTTGCTCTAGTTGGCGCTGTTTAGCTTTTTTGTTCAAAATGGCCGCCATGCCACGCTCACACCGTGTGACGCAGCCACAAGATTTTAATAACTTTTCATCTTGGAGGGGTCTAGATGCCACACAGCGAATTTGGTGAAAATCGGATAAAAATCCTGGGAGGAGTTTGTTAAATTCCAATGCCTGCGCACCACTTGCTCTAGTTGGCGCTGTTTAGCTTTTTTGTTCAAAATGGCCGGTTACTGAGGTTATGTAGTACAAGTAGTGCAAACATGCATAAGTGTGGTTGTTGCACAGGGGTTCCTAAGTCTCTGTGACTAGTGAGAGTTCATCAGAGTAACGGCCTGGGGGAAGAAACTGGACAGGTTGTATATATGTGGGTGGGTGGCTACCTCTGCACCATAACTCGATAACAAATATACATAGAATAATCAAACTTGGCACAGATGTTGATCTTGACCTACCCTGGTCACCCATTACTTTTTGGGGTCAAAAGGTCAAAGGGCAAGGTCACAGGGCTACCTGCCATGTTTAAGCAAGCATCCGGCGTGGATCTGCTTCTCACTTGAGTACATTCTAGTTGTTCTTTGCAGTGTGTGCCAGTCCTGTTTGGTGACCAATCCAAACCAGACAGTGATGGAGGTGCAGAGGACAGACTGGATGATGGCGGTATAGAAGGTGATCAGCAGCTCCTGTGGCAGGTTAAACTTCCTAAGCTGTCACAGAAAGTACAACCTCTTTACAGCCTTTTTAAGGGCAGAGTCTATGTGGGGAGTCCACTTCAGGTCACCAGAGACTGTGAATCCCAGAAACCTGAAGCTGTCCGCAGTAGACATTGTGTTGTTGAAGATGGTGAGGGGCACGGGTGTCGGGGGATTTCTCCTAAAGTCCACTGTCATCTCCACAGTCTTGAGTGGGTTCAGCTCCAGGTGGTTCTGACTACACCAGTGGACTGGTTGTTTCACTTTCTGTCTGTATGCAGACTCACCACCATCCTGGCTCAGACCAATTACAGTGGTGTTGTCTGCATACTTCAGGAGTTTCACTGAAGAATCCCATGAGGTGCAGTCATTGGTGCAGAGGGAGAAGGGCTTCAGCTGTGTGGAGTTTCCTTTTCATAAACTTGTACATTCTGAAGCTTCTTCAGCTCTGAACACATGATGAAACTATGGATGGTTTGAAGCAAGAACTTTGTTTCCTCAGCTCATATCTTTTATTCTTTATTCAGAATGGAGAACTGCAGTTTGTCAGAGATCAGCTGTGGTTCTCTGGTCTCAGCTCTGAAGTCCAACCCCTCCCATCTGGAACATCTGGACCTGAGCAGGAACAACCTGCAGGATTCAGGAGTGAAACATCTGTGTGGTTTTCTGGAGAGTCCAGACTGCAGCCTGAAGACTCTGAGGTCAGTTCACTGACTGTCTGTTACTGTTGTAGATCTGATATGTTTAATGACAACTGAAGCTCATCTATGTTCACACAGAACTTCCATCCATGAAGCTGTAAATCTGGTCTGGCTCAGATTTTCTGTTTCTGTCCTAAATTCGGTTTGTTGAGAAAAAAGTTGAGTTTTTGAATCAGAAAGTGTAGAAAAGGTTCAGTGTTAGTTGTTAAAGGAAATTAATGTTTGTAATTAGTGCTGAAGTGTCACATCTGGATCCAGAAGATCCTCTGAACTCAGATCAGTTTAAGTGACAAATTTATTGAATGAAGTAGGAATATTTCTTTGGCTTGTCTTCAGTTCAATGTGATTTCACTGATCCTGATCCTGTTGATGATGCAGCTTGTTATTGATGTGTGGACATGAATAGGTGGATGAATGTTGAGCTGACATGTGGATGATGTGTGTAGAAGGCTGACATGATGATGATCCACAACAACAGAATGACAAAGTCACTCTGCTGGTTGTAGAGAAAAGCTGATTGATGAGGACAAAAGTAATGTTGAGCTGCAACTTCAGAACCTGAACACAACTGATGGATCATCAATGATTTGGTCTGCATCTTTTATTCTTTATTCAGATTGTGGAACTGCAAGTTGTCAGAGATCAGCTGTGATTCTCTGGTCTCAGCTCTGAAGTCCAACCCCTCCCATCTGAAACATCTGGACCTGAACTGGAACGACCTGCAGGATTCAGCAGTGAAACATCTGAAGGATCTTGTAGAGAGTCCAGACTGCAGCCTGAATACTTTGAGGTAAGCAGAAGGTTCCAGTCAGTCAGTTGTCTACTAAACATATTCAGTATCAAAGCAAAGATCCAGTGTCTCCTGTAAACCTGCAGCTTCTCAGTGAAGCTGTGAAGCAGAATGGAGACAGACTCCAGGACTGGACAGAAACACAGAGACAGCGGTCAGCCAATCAGAGGAGCCACAAGCTGGTTGTAATCATGTGTTTGAGTGGATGTGGAGCCGACTGTTGTTGTTGTGTTGATGTGTTGAGGACATGAAGCTGATTCCAGCTGACAGCTTTCCAGATGTGGGGAGACAGTGGTCCTCTCCATCAGTGTCCATCAGATCTGATATCTCTGTTTGTTGTCTCATGTCAACAGTGATCAGCTGATCAGGTTGATGTTTGTCACAGCTCTGAGATCAGTGAGACTGAAGCCTGCAGACCTCTGGCTCTTGTTTCACAGCAGCATCAATACATTTAGTCTTTCTCTCAACATCTCCTGCTGTTTGACTCACATCTGATCATTTGGTTCAGTTACAGATCATTTGTAGTTAAATCACAGAGAAAGTGTAAATTTACCAGCAACCCATAAAAAGGACCAAACTGTAAATACTTTCACTTGTACAATAACATACTTTTACCAATATTAATTTGTTCTTTTACAATGTCTTCCTCTAAATTGCACATTTTTACTGTTTAAATCAAAAAAATATACATATTTTCCAGATGTGTGCTGGTATTTGAAGGAAACCTGATGAATATGAAGGATTATAAATAGTAAATAATTGTTATTTCTCTGATATTTGATCATTGAGTTAAATTCCAGGTGTTGAATCTTCCAGAAGCATCTCAACAGATGTTTTGTCCCCTTTGCTGCCAGACTTTGAGTTAGTTGTGTAGACAGATGAGATGTTAATGGACACACAGAGACTGAGGAAGAGTTTGTGCAGTGATGAAGCTTGATGACTGTCAGCAGCTTGTTTCCATGTGGACTGCAGTGACATGTGCAGAGAAACACACCTGATGCTGACAGTGTGTGCAGGTGTGTGAGCTTGGAGCTCAGTGTGTTCACTCCAACACGTTAGCATGAAGCTGCTGCTCTGTGAGAGGCTGCTCTCAATGAACTGCTCCACTGAGAGACTCCGGAGGTCCTTCTTGCCCAGAGCCATCAGACTTTTTAGTGCATCACAAGAGAGGGGAGGGGAAAGGGGACATAAATAGTGGGGCAGACTTTAAGTACTTTTATTACGTGCACTGATTGTTGTTTTTATACTGCGCAGTGTCACTGCACTTTTACTATTTTACTATTTTATTATTGCACTTTACTTTCTTCTCTCTGCAGATGGAAGCCATGATGCTGATCAGGACGGTGTTTGTGCTGAGAGGATGAAGTGTGTCCTGTTGATCCAGAGGTTGAAGCAGCAGCAGCTGGTGTGTAGAGACTCTGACTGGACCATGTTACTGGGAGGTGGACTGGGAACCAGTGTGAAGTGTGTTGTTACCACTGTGTAGTTTAGTGTTGCAGCTCCACACTGTGGATGATGGAGAAGTTCAGTTAATGTTGACATGATCCGTTGGAGGTTGATGATGTTCACACTCTGATGTTCCAACATTAATATTCAGATCAAATCAAAGACATTCAGAGATGTTTCACAGATTCTGAAGAAGCAGCTGCAGCTCACTGATGGACTTCTTCTCTGTGGTCTAAATGTCTTCTCACCTGGACAGGTGCAAAACATGTGAGTGTCCATGTTTGACCTTCAGCTGCTCCAATGATTCCTTTGTCTTTGTTGAACTGTCTGATATTCTGATGTTTCCAGCATGTGGAGGCTGTAATTATCACAGATACATTAGTTAAGCTTCAGAAGATGACAAAAGGATGTCATTGGGGTGTTTTAAAAGTGAACCATGTCCAGTTGATCAGATAAATCAATGATCTATGTATTAATGCACATGAATGTCTCAGGAGGTGTTGAGATGTTCAGCGCTGAGGCTCTGAGGAGTCCTTCACTGTGGTTTCTCTGTTGGTGGGAATGTTGTTGCTTTTTATGTCTCTCACAGTTTCCTTGTGTTTTGCCTCCATTTTTAACTTCCTGTTTGACATCTGGAGACGACAAAGACATCCTAAGTTCTAACTTGTGTGTAATGTTTCTGGAATGAACGAGTAATATATTAAAACATGTTTCCAGTGGTTTCACTCCAACATTAAAGAGTCATGCAGGTTTAGAACCAGATGCATCATAAAGTTGTTCCTATAGTTTTCCTCCGTTTGCTTCTAACACATGACATGATGTGACAGCAGTAGTGCATCACAGCAGCAACAGAATGTGTTGATTTCACTGCTTTGTTCACATGTTGGTCACATTAGACCTGGTGCAGACCTAAAACCACTGAATAGAATCTTCCTTTTCTGCATTTTGACAAACAGAATGAAGGTTTCACTAATTGGAAATTGTACTTTAAAGACTCTTTAGCATCTTTAGGACAGTCTGGTGCAGATATGACCAGTTTATACATAATACTCTACATATAGTCACTCATTATATCTATAAAATAGTCCCTATATATGGTCTATATCTGATTCCACAGTGGTCCTTGTGTTTTATCTCTCTGCAAACTTTCAAATGTGTGTTTGAGGTCTAGCGACTACAAAGGTTTTTGCATATGATTCTACTGTTATTTTTACCTGATAGTGACCTTATTATGCTGATTAAACACTTTAAACCAGGTTAAATTACAGAACACATACCTTTAATTAATAAATGTTTCAATGATAACTTGGCTCATAAGAAAGTATTTAGGAGGAAATGAACATTTGAGAGTAGAAGGTGTATTTTGCGTCATCTCAACCCTAACTCAAACCTGATCATCCAATAGGAGACACAGGAAGTGACATCACAACTGCATACACATGAAAACAAGGCGTTGTTGTTGACCTTCTCCTTGAGTCTCTGTCATGGTTTTATGTTCGTCACACAACCGTCACAATTTTTTCTCTTCAAACAAACATGAAAACTCTCCTGAACAACAAACAACAACCGAACAACAACCACAGAACGATTCATTCACAGTTTAAAGCCAAACGTCTACATTCCCAGGATTCTTTGCGTCGCCAACACGGAACTACTTTAACCAGAGAGACCGTCGCCTCCATAGACATATATACGTAGACGCCGCATTGACTGTGGAGGGACGTGCCTAAAGCTCCGCCATCTTGGTACAGGGCTAGCAGAGGGGGGAGTGAATGTAAGTCTATGGAGGTAAGAGGTACTCCACAATCTTAAAATAGAATTATTCACTGAATTTCCGACCCATTTCTAAACGGTTTGGTTTGTTAAAAACGTCACACATGTAGCTTTGACACAGGATGCTTGGATACTTTTGTTCTATTTATGTCTGCCTGTCCGTCCTCCATGTCTGACGTTTGTAACAAACAATATATGTTGACAACTGATCGATATATGATCACTTTTATAATGCAGACATGCCATTCCTCTATAGACATAATGCACTGTATGGGCGAGTGGCACTGTACCAAGATGGCCGCCGCGTAGGCACGTCGGCTCCAATCGGCAGCAGCAGTCAATGCGGCGTCTATGTATATATGTCTATGGTCGCCTCCTCAGCTCTTCTTCTTCCTGGTTGTTTTATTGGTTGTCAAACAGTGAACTGTGCATCATTAGCGCCACCAGCTGGTTGGAGTTTGGATCACAGCGTCTGTATTTACAACGCTGGTGAAGAAAAAACCTCATAAGCTCTGAATCACATGATCTGATACCTGAGTTCACCTGGAGAAGGTCAGGATCACACTGGTGAAGGAATACAGGTAAAATACTGCAGTAAATGATGATCAAAGCTAAAATACTGCAATAAATGATAAATAGAGCTAAAATACTGTAGTAAAAGATGATTATGGCTAAAATACTGTAGTAAATGATGATTCGAGCTAAAATACTGCAATAAATGATGATTAAAGCTAAAATACTGCAGGAAAAGATGATTAGAGCAAAAATACTGCAGTAAACGATGATTAGAGCTAAAATACTGCAGTAAAAGATGATTAGAGCTAAAATACTGCAGTAAACGATGATTAGAGCAAAAATACTGCAGTAAAAGATGATTAGAGCTAAAATACTGCAGTAAATGATGAATGTTACAGTTAGAATAGACGCCTTTAACAAGACGCCTCCAGGAAGAACCGGCGCTGTCACCAATGAGGAAGTTGAAGAGATCAAGAAGTCTCTTAGCTTCCTGTCAGAGGAGTTAAACCGCAGAAAGTTACTATGGAGCTGCTGGAAGAGGTTCAGGACTCAAAACAACAAAACAAGGAGAGACCACAGGATGGTCCTGTTGGAGAACAAACTGGAGGACCTGGAACAGAACTCCAGAATGGAGGATCTACTGATCAGCAGACTGGAGAGGAAACATCAGAAAGAGAAAAAGACTGATTTAAAAATGTAATAATGAGGAAAAGTAAATGAGTTGTGGAGTTTCTAAAGAGCGATGACAATATAAGGATTGATACAAACAGGAAATAGTCAGACATGAGACGTTCAGATGTGTAGCGGGTAGGAACCAATCAGTTCAACTCCATCCTGCTCGTTCTCACATATCCTACAGTCCCTGCTTTGTCTTTGTAATTATATGCAGAGGATCAAATATTAGTTCAGAGTTTTTCCTGAAGCATTTTTATTACTATACATTAACATCTGTGTGTGTATTCAAATGTTTTCTTTCCCCTGAATTTAATGCAATAAATGGATTTTTTGTGTTTTCAACCACTATGATTATTTATGTTATGTATGAGTAATTTATGGTAGCGTCTATTTGTTTGTTCATCTTTGTTCCCCGACCCATCTTGTTTAGAGCCACTGCAGGAACAGTTGAATCACCGCCGCGTATTTTCATGTTTACTGCCCCCAAGTGGACAAAGTACGTAACTACAATCCTGTGTCTTTTATTTTGAATCTGCATGAATCTATGTGATGTTGTTATCTGCAGCCCTGCCTCAGTCCAAAGCTCAGCTCACTGTCTGCTCTGTAAAACTCCCATCTGGAACAAACCCTCCTGATAGCTGCTGTTATGATGACCTCTGCTGGACAAATACAAGAACTACACTGTACATGAAGAGCAGCAGTCTGCTTCTGGAGCTGGATCTGAAGGTGTTACTGAGTGATGCTGCTGCACATCCATTACAAAGGAGTGTCTGCTCCTGGATGTGACTCTCAGGGTTAAACTGGGATCTGTGAGGAGGATCTGGTGCAGTGAGGTGGGCTCACAGACCACAGTCCACAACAGACAGTAGGAACAGGAGGCATTTCTAGAAACTAGCTCCAGAGTTCAGAGGATGTGGATGTCCAGAGGAACCACAGCTGTCTGTCAGGAACAAACATTAACAGGTGGATTTTCTGAATGGCTCTTTTAAGCTCAAACAAACTAACTTCCTTTTGATCTCCACAATAAGAGCCTGATGTTTCAGATTAAATTTAAGTATATACAGAGACACAGAGTCTTAATTTAAAATTATTCCATTAATATATGTGTTGTACCTTTTGATCATTTGGATGAAGTAACATTTAAATGGATCTGAAGAACCCTTAAAGGACAATAACACATCCTGAATATCCAGACCTGGACCCAAACACACTGCAGTATCTGCAGGAACCCAGCAGAGCTTTTCACCATCAGACAGTCTGGCTCTTATTCTGATTGACTTCACTGATCAGATCAGTTCTTTGTTTGCAGTAAAACACTTGAGCAAATATTCCAGCAGCAAAACTCAGACCTCTCTGTAATGATCCAGTTGATACATAAGAAGATAAGCAAAGATTTAACAATAAAAAACAAACAGTGAGGTGAATAAGGACTAACTGAGTGCTGTGCAAAAGATGAAAACGAGAACAAAAAGAGACTCTCACCTTGAGTTAAAAGATTACAACCACATGTAAAAAGGAAAAATAACAAAATAAAACTATCTAACTACTCTGATCCAATAAAAGAAATACACTACTAACAGCATTCAATCACTAGTGAGGCTAACAGAAAAATCTAAAGGTGTGTGCAACGTGTTCTCAAACAAAATCTAGTGTCTCAGTAAGTTCACAGAACGACTACAGTCACAAGGAGACACACAAGCAGGGCTGGTTACAGCTTCTCCCAAAGGCTGGTCTGCTGGCTTCTTATGTCCTCAAGTGGCTCCTTCTGATTGGTGGATAAGCCGGTAAACCTCCTGCACCAATCAGCCTTCATCAGCACAGGTGGATGGAATCAGGTAATCAGCTCAGTCAGCTCCTGCTGTGGGGCAACCTGGGAGCTGTAGTGTAGACTTACACCAGGACACACACAAACACTCAAACACACTGAGGGGGAGGGAGGTAAAGTTCCCCAGAGTACAGCGGCAGCCGTACAGGCCAGAAAAGCATGTTGGCCTCACACTTCAAAGTCCCCCTGCATGTAGTAGACATCCTGATACCTCAACTCAACTACATTCAACATCCTGTGTGTTAAGACATACTGTAATAAACTACATGGAAATATTGGAACGCAAACGGTTTCTACATTTTCTTCACACTAGCTAAAAGTTTAAAGGACAAACTATGCAACTTACACCTGGACCTCACCTGTTGAGAATTTTGAAGGGTAGACCATAGAGGAGGCTACTGCAGTAGTCAAATCTGGAGGTGATGAAGGTGTGGATGAAGGTTTCAGCTGCAGGGAGGGAGAGAGATGGCCGGAGACGATGGAGAAAGGCTGTTTTTGTGACGTGTTTGATGTGTTGTTCGAAAGGGAGGTGGGTGTCAATGATAAGTCCAAGGTTACTGGTGTGAGAGGAGGGAGGCGGGGAATGAATGGTCAACAGTGAGGGAGAAGCGATGGATGGACTGGGTGAGGGATTTGGGGCCGATGATCATGAGGTCGGATTTGTCACAGCTGAGTTGAAGGTAGTTAGTTTGCGTCCAGGATTTTATTTCAGAGAGGCAGTTTGAGAGGGTGGAGGAGGTGAGGGATTTGGTGATGTATAGTCATCGGCGTAGCAGTGGAACTGGAGACGGTGACGACGGATGATGTTACCAAGAGGGAGGATGTAGAGGATGAAGAGCAGGGGACCGAGCACCGAACCTTGGGGAACGCCTTGTGTCAGGAGGGCAGTGGAGGAGGAGTGGCTATTTATATGGATGAATTGTTGTTGGTTGGAGAGGTACGATTTGATCCAGGTGAGTGCTGTGCAAGTGAATTGGAAAAAACAATATTGCACTGAAACCATTACATCATGGTTCTGCACAAAACAAATGGTTTTGCAGACTGTATCTCCATAAATCATGTTTTGAGCAGTATTTTTTACACAAAGCTGTTGTTCTCACAACTTAGAAAAAGTTACTGGACCAGACTTGGTAGATGTGTTATGTTCACACTCCCTTATCCCTTGTGATTATTGCTTAGTTGGTGTTCAGGAGAGTTTTCATGTTTGTTTGAAGAGAAAACATTGTGACAGATGTGTGATGAACACAAAGCCATGACAGAGACTCATGTAGAAGTTCAACAACAACGCCTTGCTTCAACTTGATTGTCTCCACACACTAATACCGCTGCACCTCCTTTCATTTATGAGGAACACTGCACTTTCTCAGTTCCTTTGCTGCGTTTCCTAATACGCTGATTGATAAGTGAGGTTCCTGATTTGAGCATTAAAGGGTGATTCAACACAAAATACTGCTCATAGTTCCTCCTTAATACTACCGTCTAGTTCAATTTAATATTTTAAACATTTATTAATTAAAGGTGTCTGTACTGTAATTTAACCCAGCTGTTAAGAGTTACATGTTGGCAAAGTGTTTAATTAGCATAATAAGGTCGTTATCAGGTCAAATAACAGTAGAATCTTATGCAGAGACCTTTGTGACCATCAGTAGATATTGAATACTAAATATAAAGACAATAAAGAGTCTTAAAACCACAGTTTCCAATTAGTGAAACCTTTATTCTATTTCTCAAAATGCAGAAAATGAAGATTCTATTCAGCGGTTTTAGATCTGGACCAGGTCTAATGTTATCAACATGTGAAAAAAAACAGTGAAATCTTCCTTGTTTGCTTTTTCACAAAAAGAATAAAGTTGCCACAGATGAGAAAGTGTGTTCCAGACAGCATGAAGTCTTTACCTAAAGGTCTAACAAGGTTGGACGTCACTAATGTGGATTAAAATTGAGTTTCCCTTAATTTTCTCCTTAGCTTGAGGGTCGTATGTCAATATGAACAGTGTTGTATGGAGACAGCTGCAGTTACTCCCTGTGACCACTGGAGGGCGCTGATCCTCAACACTCACATCTGCTCTGATTCTTCATACTTGACACTTTTACTTTAGTAACTGGATACTTGGCACTTTTTCTATATATCCAAAAAATCCAAAACCAGCCAAAGGCCAAAGAGGAAGGAGGAACATAAGGAAAGCAACAGGCAGGTAAACACCAGGTGAATGAACAAGATACAAAAACTAAAACCACAAACCAGACGCAGATGAAGGAATCGGGCAGGAAGAAGAACATGAATGTAGCGAACAGGCAGGTGATCCAGCAGGATACAGACAGAAGATAGAACAGGACAAACTGGCAGAGAGCAAAGGAAGACGCAGGATGATTATTACAGAGAGAAATAATGTGGAGACAAGATACAGGTGATTCACAACAAGCAGGTGAAGCAGATCAGAGCAGAGAGAGGAAGCAAAACTACAAGCAACACACCAGGAAGGGTGACTTCAAAATAAAACAGGAAGTAACTGAAAAGGGACGTGAAACCTGCACACGGACAAAGAGACACACAAACAGGGAGACACAAGGAACACAGAAAAGTCAAATGAATCAAAGAAAACCAAACTAGAAACCAGGACAGACACAGCAGGAGAGTGAAGTCAGGATGAGGATAAATGAAAGTGTCTCTGGGAGCCACGAGGAAGTTTGTGCTCAGAATAACACTTGATCCTGTGACCTCAGTCCAACCAGTCACACTGCATTCTTTGATGGTGAACTGATGAACACACACTGATGAAGCAGCGTCGCTTCACTTCGTCTGATGGCAGTTTGATTTACAGTGAAGCCCAAAGCTGCTTTTCTCACAGACCTGCTGTGGACAGAAGAGCGCTGATGAAGTTCATGACTGAAAGCTCGGTAAGTGGACCTGTGATGGTTTTCCTCCAGCTCCTGACAAACAGTGAAGAGTCTGGTTGTTTAGTTGAAGTGCTGGTGAACGTCTGGTTGTTGGAGGTGTCTGCTGCTGCCACCCAGAAACAGAAGAAGGTTCCTGTGAGTGTTTAATGATTGGTTAGGGTTTCATGCATTCAGGTGGAAGCAGTGTTTCTCTTCTATACCTGGTGGAGGTGGAGCTCATGTGACCTGATGTGGAGTTTAGAGCAAACATTTGATCAGACAACGGTGTGTTTTGTCATTGTTGGGATCAGAAACTGCAGCGTCACACACATGGAAGAGTATCTGTTACTTAGTTACCTGGTTAGTTCGTATCCTCTCCTGACCTGAGGAGACTCGGCTGATTTCAACAACATGAGAGTCTGTCTGGATCAAGTGAGGTTTATCGAGCTGTGCTTGTCTCAGAATGATCTGTGCGAACAGAATGACAATCTGTGTGTGGATCTGTGGCCTGTAAATATAAAATGGTTTAGGTGGCTTCCCCTCTCCGGGTTGGTGGAGAGACCCTGCCTCAAGTGGAGGAGTCTAAATATCTTGGGGTCTTGTTCACGAGTGAGGGGAGGATGAAGCGTGAAGTTAACAGGTGGATTGGTGCAGCGTCTGCAGTCATGCGGTCGTTGTATCGGTCCATCGTGGTGAAGAAGGAGCTCAGCCAAAAGGCGAGGCTCTGTATTTACCGGTCAATCTACGTTCCGACTCTCACCTATGGTCATGAGCTTTGGGTCATGACCGAAAGAACAAAATCCCGGATACAAGCGGCTGAAATGAGTTTCCTCCATAGAATGGCTGGACGCACCCTTAGAGCTTGGGTGAGGAGCTCGGAGTAGAGCCGCTACTTCTCCACATCTAGAGGAGTCAGTTGAGGTGGCTTGGACATCTGTTCTGGATTCCATTGGGACGCCTCCCTGGGGAGGTGTTCCGGGCATGTCCCACCAGGAGGAGGCCTCAGGGTAGACCTAGGACACGTTGGAGGGACTATGGCAGGCTGGTACCTACAATCTACATCCAGTGAGAGACCCAGGTCTCTGTGGAGGGATTACATATCTCATCTGGCCTGGGAACACCTCAGGACAACAGGAGCAGCTGGAAAATGCTGCTGAAGAAGGGCATTTGAAATGACCTGTTGAGCCTGCTGCCACTGAGAATGACTCTGGATAAGAAGAAGAGGATGGATGGAAGGTCCTGCTCAAGGTCCTGCTCAAGGTCCTGCTCAAGGTCTCAGTCTGACAAATCCAACAGAACCACATCTGACGCCTCCAAACTGAACACTGTCCCCCCGACTGCACCTTTAGCCCCTGGAGTCAGTCAGCTTCATACAAAGTGAAGGGAACAGAAAACAGTTGTGAGCAGCTTTTGCCTTTAAAACAGAACCAGCTCTGAGTTTGTCAAGGTGCTCGGCAGCTCAGTACCTTCTCTGACTTTGTGGGCAGCGACTGCAGCTTCAACCAGCTCACTGAGTGTTTTGTCAGCCTTCAAAATACTGAGTGACACTCTGGATTGTTGAGGACGTGAAGTCAGGATGAGGATAAATGAAAGTGTGTCTGGGAGCCATGAGGAGGTTTGTGCTCAGAATAACACTTGATCCTGTGAACCCAGCTCAGCCTGATCCTCAGTCCAACCAGTAACGCTGCATTCTTTGATGGTGAAGTGATGAAGGTGTGGCAGCAGCATGAACACACTGATGAAGGGAGACATAAAGGTTTTATCAGATAATGACATGTCTACTGTATAAATATGTAAATGTTTATTCTACATGTCTCATTTAAAAATTCTCTAAAGATAAATTGTCTGCAGCAGATCCTGTAAAAAAGTCCAAACTCTGACCTGAGATCAGGCATCTGTCTCACCATCACCACCTCCTCTTCTGCTTCTTGGTCTTTTCAGCAGCTCACATCCAACCAGCACAAACACCACTGACCTTCCAGAGAAAACCCTTCAAGATACTGAATATCCTGTGTACTCTCCCTCTCTGTAGCTCACTGTTCAACCCTCTGAACTCCAAGCAGCAGTTTCTGAGTGTTTTTACTCACATTTCTCTTCACTGTGGTTCATTTTTCACTGCAGTATAAAGTCCTGCACATCTATGTAAAGAGAACAACATGAAGAAGGAGAGAGAACTCAGAGATGCCTTCTATGCAGAATTGCACTGAATGACAGACACGAGAACAAATGAAACATTTCTTTATTCATTGTACAAAAATAAAAAATTGAGCTCCACATGCTGATCAGACTTTACTGTTCCTGTGGGGAGAAGTTATCATGTTCAGCTCTGCTCTGTTTCCTCCACAGATGAAGGTAGAACGTCTGTGGAGCTGATGTGGACGTGAAGTGAGCAGCATCAAGGTAACATGGTTGACTGTGGATGGTTGGAGCAGCTGCCACTGCAGCCTCTGACTGGATATAGAGGACTTGGACAAAGAGGAACATGTCAGATGTTGAAGAGCTTCTAGTAGTTTAGACTGAGTGTTGAGGTGAAGCAGCTGTCCCACAGCTGGACAGGTTTCCTCCAATCACAGCTGTGTGTGTTTGTCATGTGACTGAGAGGAAGGAGGAGGACTAATGTGTGACTCTCCCAGCAGGTTGTTGTGTTTGTCTGCTATGCATCAGTGTGAGGACAGAGAGGAGGGAGTCCCTCCCTCTAAAAGGTCTCTGAGTGGGGACCATGAGAACCAGAGCAAAGCTCAGAGGTGAGATGAGCATCTCTAAGTGTCAGAGCTCAGCTCAACATCACTGCTGTCATTATTCACACTCACAGCTGTGTGTGTGTTGAAGCCCAGAGCAGCAGCATCCACACTCTGCTGGACCTGGACCTGGACCTGGACCTGGACCTGGACCTGGACCTGGACCTGGACCTGGACCTGGACCCGGACCTGGACCTGGACCTGGACCTGGATCCAGCTGTGTGTCCATGAAGAGTGACCGGTCAAAGGATCATCCTCTTTATTTCAGACGGTCTTCAGATGGAAGGTGAGACAGTCAAACTGACAGAAAGACGTTTCAGACTCAAAGCTGGTTTTTGTTTTTATTAACAGCTTGAAGATTTTTTCCATCAGTTTTTATTTGTTCTGGTTTAGTTTCAGGATCCAGCAGCAGAGACCAGACTGTCCTGAACCCAGCTGTCTGTCCTTCAACAGCGACCAGTCAAAGGGAGATTTCATTGACTTTAAAGACCTCCATCCACCTGCTGATCAGATGTAAGCTGTAACTGACAGAAAGAGTCACTGATTCTAGAAAAGAACTGGTTTGTACGACGTGTTGTCCGACCTGCTCTGAAAGCCAAAGTGTTTGTGTCTGTTGTGAACGTCCACGTCACAGCGAGGGGGAGACATGATGAGGTTTAACTGTGGAGACGACTTGTTCCATGTTCAGAGTCTCCTGAAGACGTTGATGGTGTCGTAGCTGCTGTTTGTCTCTGTGTGGACAGACGTACTGACATCTAAGTGTTGATGTTGATCCACAGAGTGGAGCAGCAGAGCTCAGAGGTTCCCACAGCTCCGTCTGTCCAGCAGCATCACCTGGACTCCATATTCATGGTGCGTACATGAACAACAAGGTCTGGTCCATGTGTTGTGTTCAGGCGTCTCCATGCTGCTCTTTGTAGACCAGTGGACTGTCAGTGTGTCCAACATGGATGTGATGTTTGGCTCCATGGTTTCACTCTGATGGCTCATTGTCACATTTGTCTGTTCCAGCTGCTGGAGGACAACATGGTGACTTTTGTGAAGAAGGAGCTGAAAAAGATCCAGAAAGTTGTGAGTCCAGATTACCCAGAATGCTCAGAGAGTCAGAGGGAGGATGAGGAGGGTGAGGATGAAGAGCAGAGGAGCAGCAGAGAGATGTTCCAGCAGATCACAGTGTTGTTCCTGAGGAGGATGAAGCAGGAGAAGCTGGCTGACTGTCTGCAGAGCAGTAAGAGGATTTGTGTAGAGACTGAAGCTGCTGATCAACAGAACAGAACATTTACTAAAGTCTCCAGATAGATTCAGACTCATTCTTTAGGAGAATGAACTGCTGGAATATTTACTGTCTTTTATTCACTCATCTCATGTTGTTTCATTCAGAGCTTGCTGCTGCAGTTTGTAGACGTAAACTTAAACGTACTCTGAAGAAGAAGTTCCAGAGTGTGTTTGAGGGCATCGCTAAAGCAGGACAGCCGACCCTCCTGAATGACATCTACACAGAGCTGTACATCACAGAGGGAGGGACTGCAGAGGTCAATGAAGAACATGAGGTCAGACAGATTGAAGCAGCTTCCAGGAAACCAAACAGAGAAGAAACAAGCATCAGACAAGAAGACATCTTTAAAGGCTCACCTGGAAGAGATGGACCAATCAGAACAGTGATGACAAAGGGAGTGGCTGGCATCGGGAAGACAGTGTTAACACAGAAGTTCACTCTGGACTGGGCTGAAGACAAAAGCAACCAGGACATCCACTTCATGTTCCCATTGACCTTCAGAGAGCTGAATGTGGTGAAAGAGAGAAAGTTCAGCTTGGTGGAACTTGTTCATCACTTCTTCAGTGAAACCAAAGCAGCAGGAATCTGCAGCTTTGAATTCTTCCAGGTTGGGTTCATCTTTGACGGTCTGGATGAGTGTCGCCTTCCTCTGGACTTCCACAACAATGAGGTCCTGACTGATGTGACAGAGTCCACCGTAGTGGATGTGCTGCTGACAAACCTGATCAGGGGGAAGCTGCTTCCCTCTGCTCGCCTCTGGATAACCACACGACCTGCAGCAGCCAATCAGATCCCTCCTGACTGTGTGGACATGGTGACGGAGGTCAGAGGGTTCACCGACCCACAGAAGGAGGAGTACTTCAGGAAGAGATCCAGAGATGAGCAGCAGGCCAGCAGCATCATCTCCCACGTGAAGACATCACGAAGCCTCCACATCATGTGCCACATCCCAGTGTTCTGCTGGATCACTGCTACAGTTGTGGAGGAGCTGCTGGGAAGCAGAGAGGGAGGAGAGCTGCCCAGCACCCTGACTGAGATGTACATCCACTACCTGGTGGTTCAGGCCAAAGTCAAGAAGGTCAAGTATGACAGAGGAGCTGAGACAGATCCACACTGGAGTCCAGACAGCAGGAGGATGATTGAGTCTCTGGGAAAACTGGCTTTTGATCAGCTGCAGAAAGGAAACCTGATCTTCTATGAGTCCGACCTGACAGAGTGTGGCATCAACATGAGAGCAGCCTCAGTGTACTCAGGAGTGTTCACACAGATCTTTAAAGAGGAGAGAGGGCTGTACCAGGACAAAGTGTTCTGCTTCGTCCATCTGAGCGTTCAGGAGTTTCTGGCTGCTCTTCATGTCCATCACACCTTCATCACGTCTGGAATCAACCTGCTGGAAGAACAACAACAAACTGCCTCCAAGAAGCTCAAAGTATTTCAAAAGAAACAAACCCTGAAACATCTCCATCAGAGAGCTGTGGACGAGGCCTTAAAGAGTCCAAACGGACACCTGGACTTGTTCCTGCGCTTCCTCCTGGGTTTGTCTCTGCCAACCAATCAGGAGAAACTAGGAGGCCTGCTGACACAGACAGGAAGCAGCTCACAGACCAATCAGGAAACAGTGGAGTACATCAAGAAGAAGATCAGTCAGGGTCAGTCTGCAGAGAGAAGCATCAATCTGTTCCACTGTCTGAATGAACTGAAGGATGTTTCTCTGGTGGAGGAGGTCCAACAGTCCCTGAGATCAGGACGTCTGTCCAGAGGTAAACTGTCTCCTGCTCAGTGGTCAGCTCTGGTCTTCATCTTACTGTCATCAGGAGAAGATCTGGATGAGTTTGACCTGAAGAAATACTGTGCTTCAGAGGAGGCTCTTCTGAGGCTGCTGCCGGTGGTCAAAGCCTCCACCAAAGCTGAGTAAGTACAGATTTGGATTTACTGCAAACACTGATTGATACCCTGCTGATTTTAATGAGCACAATAAATGAAAGAACTTTGTTCTTTCTTGTTTCCTCAGACTGAGTGACTGTAATCTGTCAGAGAGAAGCTGTGAAGCTCTGTCCTCAGTCCTCAGCTCTCCATCCTCCAGTCTCAAACATCTGGACCTGAGCTTGAACATCAACCTGCAGGATTCAGGAGTGAAGCATCTTTGTAAAGGATTGCAGAGTCCAAACTGTAATCTTAAGACTCTCAGGTCAGTGTTTCAATATATTCACTTCAAATCCTTCACTGACATTTGTGCTTGATGAATTTTCCTCATTTTCATGAAAAAAGTCTGAAGATGTTTCAGATTGTTACAGTGTGAATAAATCCCCTGATCAGGTGACTGCAGTGTTCCAAGATGGAGGACATCTGATGGATCATTAATGATTTGATCTACATCTTTTAATCTCCATTCAGATTGGAGGGCTGCAGGTTGTCAGAGATCAGCTGTAATTTTCTGGTCTCAGCTCTGAAGTCCAACCCCTCCCATCTGGAACATCTGGAGCTGAGCTACAACAACCTGCAGGATTCAGGAGTGAAACATATGTGTGGTTTTCTGGAGAGTCCAGACTGCAGCCTGAAGACTCTGAGGTCAGTCCACTGACTGTCTGTTACTGCTGTAGATCTGATATGTTTAATGACAACTGAAGTTAATCTATGTTCCAACAGAACTTCCATCCATGAAGCTGTAAATCTGTTCTGGTTCAGATTTTCTGTTGTTGTTCTAAATTCAGTTTGTTGAGAGAAAAGTCGAGTGTTTGTATCAGAAAGTGTATAAATGAATGTTTCTAATTAGTGCTGAAGAGACACATCTGGATCGAGAAGATTCTCTGATCTGATCCTGATCTTGTTGATGATGCAGCATGCTATTGATGTGTGGACATGAATAGGTGGATGAATGTCAAACTGCCATTTCAACTATGTGTGTGGAAGGCTGACATTATGATGATCCACAATAAAAGAAGGACGAAGTGACTCTGCTGGTTGTAGAGAAAAGCTGATTGATGAGGACAAAGTAATGTTGAGCTGCACATTCAGAACCTGAAGACATCTGATGATCATCAATGAGATGATCCACATCTTTTCTCTGTGTTCAGATTATGGGGCTGCAGTTTGTCAGAGATCAGCTGTGATTCTCTGGTCTCAGCTCTGAAGTCCAACCCCTCACATCTGAAACATCTGGACATGACCTGGAACGACCTGCAGGATTCAGGAGTGAGACATCTATGTGATTTTCTGGAGAGTCCAGACTGCATCCTGCAGACTCTGAGGTCAGACATCATGTTTTATTTGTGTGCTGAGATGAATGTGATGTAAAGTTGTGGTGACACTAAGCTGCAGCCATCAGGTTGATCTTCGACTGATCCACACTGAGGATCTTCATGGTAACGTCTGTTTTCTTCTTCTCTGTTTAGTCCTTTGACTGTGGCACAGAAATGTTGAGCTGCACATTTCAAAGCTCAATTTAACAAGAAAAGTCCTCCAGAGAATAATTGACTGTGAAACTCAGACACATCTGATTTTCAGCTAATTCCTGACCTCATGTTTCTCTTCAGTTCAGATTAAACCAGGCAGTAGCTCAGGATTATTCACTACTTTATTTACTGTAAGTGATTTCAGTCATGTTTAAAAGGTAAAAACAGTGAAAAGTGTTGATCCCACTTTGTCAGAGTTCAAGGTGACGTCTTCAAATGTCTGCTTTTGTTCCATCAACAATCCAAAACCAGAAATATTCAGTTGAGTGTCACACAAAACAGGAAGTGTTGACGGACTGGAACCAGTTTGGTGTTTTACAGGATCATTTACTCCAACCATGATGAAGTGTTTCTGATGTTTTGCCCATGGACTCATCCAATCGTTGACTGATAGTTTGAACTGTCACTAAAGCAGTTTTTCATCCTGAGATACAGAAACTACTATTCACCATCTGCTGGTTCAACATCGGGATGAATTCATGTGATGTTTTAGGAATTACAAATGTTCAAATCCAAGATGCTTGATGTTACTGCAGATGAAATGTGAAGCTGATCCATCAGTTGTTGTTCTTCTTCTTCTCCTTTGGGATGTTCCTCTCAGGGGTCGTCATAGCAAGTCATCCGCTTCTATCTAACCCTATAATAATAATCTATCCTTTGTTGATTCCCTTGGGGACATTCCTCTCTGCATTTGACCCATCCTATTCATAGTTAACCTTGACTATATGTACTAGGTATGCAGTGGATTGCCGCAGTGCAGCGCCCAGGGAGCAGTCAGGGGTTAAGGTCCTTGCTCAGAGAGCCACAATAGTGACTGGGACAAGCAGTCACTCTTACTTTCCCACCTCAACCTCTAACCAGTCCCGGGCTCGAACCGGCGACCCACTGGTTACAAGTTTGCTTCACATACCACTAGGCCACCACTGCCCCAATCTTCTGCATCATCTTCTCTCACACCAAAAAGCTTCATGTCCTCGTTCAGTACATCCACAAATCTCCTCTTTGGTCTTCCTCCAGGCCTCCTCCTGGCACTTCCAACCTTAGTATCCTTGTACCAATATAGTCACTATCCCTCCTCAGTACATGACCAAACCATCTCAGCCTGACCTTTCTGGCTTTATCTCCAAAACATCTTTGTCGTCTTCATCTTCCTCACCACCAGAGTCAACCTACACACCACCATTCTGTGCTGTCTGGCTACACTCTCACCTACTACAGCTTTGCAGTCGCTGCTGTCCTTCAGATTGCATTGTCTATACAAGATGTAGTCTACTTGTGTGCCCCTACCTCCGCCCCTATAGGTCACATAATGTTCCTGCCTCTTCTGGAAGAATGAATGAATGAAGGAATTGCTTTATTTGTCATTGCACATGTTTCAGAGCAACGAAATTACATTTCAGTTACATCCCGTCCAAGAAACATAAAAAAGACAATAACACAACATGGGGAGGACAGGAGCAGGAGAACTGTGGATCACTACAAGAGCAGCGCCCCATTTCATTACTTCGGAAAAAAGGAGAACAAGAGGAAAGAGAGGGAAAAAAAAAACAGCAACTCCCAAACTAGGCTCCTGTTTGAGGGGGGGCACAGTGTGGGATTGGGAGAAAAAACACCTCAGCATACAGCAACATAAAAAACTCAAAGACTTGCACATGTGGATTAGGGGAGGGTGTTGGGGAGGGGAGGTTCCGTAGCACAACAACATTAACATTAATCACCCTCTTACCAGAGATTTTGCGTCCTGCTTGGAGAGCTTTGGATTACAGCAGCATACCAACATTCCCACGCATTCAAAAGGACATATTCTGGATCTAATCTGCTGCTCTGGTGTCACCCCTCTTGGCTGTACAGCTGACGAACTCCCAATAACTGATCATTTTCTCATCTCATTCAACGTCACCCTCACTTTCTCTACCGCTAAGCTCCCACGTCTCATCTCCTTCCGTAATATTAAGGACATTAACTCAAACGTTCTCACTTCTAGTATTGACCGCCTCCTGGACATTCATAATTTATCCACCCCTGATGAACTGGTTTCACATTATAACACTGGACTCCACGCTATTCTCAACTCACTTGCTCCTTTAAAAACCAGGTCTGTCTCCTTCTCCACCTCCGCCCCTTGGTTTACACATGACCTTCGACTCATGAAAGCCAAAGATCGGCGACTTGAGCGGCTCCATAAAAGAACTGGACTTGTAATTCACAAAGATATGCACAAAAACCATATGTTACATTATAAGGATTGTATTGCACATTCTAAATCCCGCTATTACTCCGGTTTAATCGGTTCTCATGAAGGTAACACCAAGTCATTGTTCACACTGTTTAATAATCTCTCCCGACCCCTGGACTCTCTACCACCGCACCTAGACTCTACTGCATTCTGTAACTCCCTCATGTCATTTTTTGTTGTAAAAATCCAGAACATCCACCAGAATCTTTGTCAGAGCTCCTCTTCCTCCATCTCATCAGACTCCTTCCCAACCGCTAACTCCTTTTCCACCTTTCAGCTCCCCACACACTCAGAAATTTCAAGCCTTATCCGTTCGTCCAAGCCATCTACCTGTCAGCTGGATCCCCTCCCTACAGTTTTGGTCAAAGCCTCCCTCCCCTCTCTGGTTCCCCTCATCTCTGCCATCATCCACTCCTCTCTCACCACTGGAACTGTTCCTACATCCTTCAAAACCGCTGCAATTACTCCAATACTGAAAAAACCTGGCGCTGACCCTTCCAACCTCAATAACTTCCGTCCTATTTCCAATTTACCATTCATATCCAAAATTCTCGAAAAAACAGTTGCCACCCAGCTCCACTCTCATCTATCTCATAATAATCTGTATGAACAGTTCCAGTCTGGTTTTCGCCCCCTCCATAGCACAGAAACAGCACTCATAAAAATCACCAACGACCTCCTAATGGCAGCTGATTCTGGCCTCCTCACCATTCTCATCCTCCTTGACCTGAGTGCGGCCTTTGATACCATCTGTCACACCACCCTCCTGAACAGACTATCTTCCATTGGCATTACTCACACTCCATTTGACTGGTTCACATCCTACCTCTCCGGCCGCACTCAGTTCATTCAACTCAAGTCTTTCAGATCCAACCCTACCTCCGTCACTACAGGTGTGCCCCAGGGCTCTGTCCTGGGGCCCCTGCTCTTCATCATCTACCTCCTTCCCCTTGGCTATATCTTCCGTAAATATAACATCCATTTCCACTGCTACGCGGATGACACCCAGCTCTACCTAACAACTAAACCCTCTTCCACTCTCCCACCCCCCTCCCTCACTGACTGCTTTACAGACATTAAAACCTGGTTCAGTTCAAATTTTCTACAACTAAACAGTGATAAAACCGAGGTTCTCCTCATTGGCACCAAATCAACACTCTCCAAAACCCACAGTTTTTCTATTCAAATCGACAACTCCTCGGTCTCCCCCTCCCCACAGGTTAAGAGCTTGGGTGTCATCCTCGATAGCACTCTATCATTCAAATCCCATATCAATAATGTTACCCGGTCTGCTTACTTTCATCTACGTAACATTAACCGCCTCCGCCCTTCCCTCACCCCGCACGCCACTGCCATCCTTGTCCATAGCCTTGTCACATCACGTCTGGACTATTGCAATTCACTTCTATTCGGTCTCCCTCACAAGTCACTCCATAAACTCCAACTGGTTCAGAACTCAGCTGCCCGTATCATCTCCAGAACGCCGTCCATCCACCATATCACACCTGTTCTTCAGCAGCTCCACTGGCTCCCTATCAAATTCCGCATTGACTTTAAGATCCTGCTGGCAACATTCAAAGCCATTCATAACCTCGCCCCTCCTTATCTGTCTGACCTCCTCCATGTCCATATTCCCTCTCGCTCTCTCAGATCCTCCTCTTCCATCAACTTGTCCGTCCCCTCCGCCCGTCTCACCACCATGGGGAGCAGAGCATTCAGCCGCTCTGCTCCCCGGCTCTGGAACTCCTTACCACCTGACCTCAGAAATATTGACTCATTTACTCTCTTTAAATCCACACTCAAAACCCACCTATTCAGAACTGCCTATCCCACCTGAGGTCAACTGCACCGTCTGTTTTCACCTGCACCGTCTGATTTTACTGCCTGATTTTATCATTATTCATTGCCTTTGTATTTTATTGTGTTTTATTGCTGTTTGATATGTATATTTTTTTTTGTGTTGTAAAGTGTCCTTGAGTGTCCTGAAAGGCGCTTTTGACAAATAAAATGTATTATTATTCACAAGCACAGAGGTAACGCATGCAGCCACTCGGCGCAACGCATCTTCCTCCATGCTGTACCACGGAGGGAATGACGGGGAGGGGGGCCAAGAAGGCGTTGAGTTGTAGGGGGTGTGCGTGTTCTATGTTTCTTCGTGTGTGTGTATGTGTGAGCCCATGTCCTTTATCTCAGTTCAGTCTCAATCCAATTGTCTCTGATGACGTAGACACGGCCGTTGCCGTGGAGACGACCCTGGAGAGTTTTGAACCAGAAACAAAGTTCACAGGAGGAGGAGGTGGTGGGGAGGATAGGTCCGGAGCATCTGTCTGCATGACCTCCAGGAGAGTGGAGAGGAAGAGATAACCGGCCCTGGGAAGGCTGGTTATGTCTGGGAGCCAATGAAGATAACAATTTGTTTTGGGACAGGCCGACTCTGGAATTTTTATGTCTGCCTTACTGTCTCTCTGAGTCTCCCGGTGGCTTGCATCGAATCTATCCGAAAAAGGTGGCCAGTTTCAGCCGAGCTGAGCCGACAACTGCTCCAGCATGGCATCCGTCTTGCGATGGAATTCAGGAATCGCATCCAGCTTGCGATTGAACTCACACATCGCTTGAGTCTGAGTGTTGAAGGCCCTGCACATTCCCTCCGACATGGTGGGCAGATTATTAAGAGCCAAAAGTGCTGCCATCGCCTTCCGAACTTTGCGGTAGATCAGGAATCCACCAGCACCAATCAGCAGCATACCTGTCACCATAAATCCAATCATGTAGACATCTTCGACGTCCTCAACGGAAAGGATAGACAGGCACACGATCCTCCACTTGCCCCAGGAGTCCATCGTGTATCCGGCTTCAAACGTTCCGTCAGGGCATGCGGGCTCTCCTTTACCCTGTCTCATTGTTGAGAAAATTTTGTCGATTGAGTTGAGAGACCAGCTGATCAGATCCATGATTTAGGTTTTGGAGAGAAAGTATTCACTACTGCAATTTCCATTCTTTTGCAGAGTCTACCTCCATCTGTTCTTCTGCATTCCTGTCCTGGATACCAAACCTGCCAATCACTTACTCATCACCTCGACTGCCTTCACCAACATTTCCGTTGAAGTCTGAACCAATCATCACTCTCTCACTTCTGGGGATACTCTGCATCACTTCATCCAGCTCACTCCAGAAATTCTCCTTCTTTTCTAACTCACATCCTACCTGTGGGGGATAACCACTAACAATACTGAACATCACACCTTCAGTTTCTAGCTTCAAAGTCATCACTCGGTCTGACACTGTTTTCACCTCCAGAACATTCAAAACAAACTCCTCCTTCAAGATAAGTCCTACTCCATTTCTCTTCCCATCTACACCATGATAAAACAACTTGAACCCTACTGCTAAGCTTCTATCTTTGCGTCCTTTCCACCTGTCTCCTGAACACACAGTACATCCACCTTCCTCTTTTGCATCATGTCGACCAACTCTCTGACTTTTCCTGTCTTAGTCCCAACATTCAAAGTCCCTTGTCTCAGTCATAGGCTCTTGCTTTTCCTCTTCTCTCTCTGCTTACGGACACACCTTCCTCCTCTCCTTCTTCAACCCACAGGTTACCCATGTAGCCCAATTTACACAGGTATCCTGCAGGTTAACAGTGCAAGTGGCGGTCGTTGTTTACCCAGGCCTCGACCGATCCAGTATGGAAGCCATTGAGTTGATTTGCATATTTGGTTATGGCACATGTTTTACGACGGATGCCCTTCCTGACGCAACCCTCTGCATTTATCCAGCCTTGAGATTGACACAAGGAAGACATTGGTTTGTAACCCCCTTTAGACTGCATTTTATCCATCAGTTGTTGAATGAGCAGAAAATCCAGCAGCAACAGTTGATGACTAGTTGAAGTCATTGATCAGAAACAATGGAAACATCTTCTGCTTCAGGTTCTGCTGATGTTCTTCTTTTCTCTGCTTTGTGAGGTTTGAAAGTGAAGATGTTTGTGTTTGAGAAAACAGTCTGAAGACGTCACCTTGTCCTCTGAACACTGTGATGGATACTTTCCACTATCAATGACAGATGATCAATAATGAGATGATGTGAATGTAGAGTCCTGATTGAAATGTGCCCATGGTTCCAGAACATTAAGATCTTCTAGAGTCTGGAGCCTCATCTTGTCCTGGTTTCCTTCTTGTGTGTTTTTGTGACTGTGAGCAGGAAGTGAAATATATGTCAGAGTGTTTTTCCTGGTGTTTGTTGCTCAGCATCAGTTTGTATAGATGGAGCCACTGGTGGAGCTGCAGAGTAGCAGAGCTGAAGTCACTCCATCTTTATTGGAGCAGCAGCATGTTGTCATTAATATGAATGAGAGCTCTTCTTCAGTGGTTCCGCTGGACTTGTTGGAAGCTGCATCCTGTTGGCTTCAGCTGTTTGGAGATTCCACTTGATAAACTTGTACACTGTGAAGCTTCTTCAGCTCTAAACACATGATGAAACTCTGGATGGTTTCAAGAAGGAACTTTGTCTCCTAAACTCACATCTTTTATTCTTTATTCAGATTGGAGGGCTGCAGGTTGTCAGAGATCAGCTGTAATTTTCTAGTCTCAGCTCTGAAGTCCAACCCCTCCCATCTGGAACATCTGGAGCTGAGCTACAACAACCTGCAGGATTCAGGAGTGAAACATATGTGTGGTTTTCTGGAGAGTCCAGCCTGCAGCCTGCAGGCTCTGAGGTCAGTTCACTGACTGTCTGCTACTGTTGTAGATCTGATGCGTTTAATGACAATTGAAGCTCATCTATGTTCCAACAGAACATCCATCCATGAAGCTGTAAATCTGCTTTGGTTAACATTTTCAGTTTTTTGTCCTAAATTCAGTTTGTTGTGACAGAAGTCGAGTGTTTGTATCAGAAAGTGTAGAAAATGTTCAGTGTTACTTGTTGAAGGACATGAATGTTTGTAATTAGTGCTGAAGAGACACATCTGGATCGAGAAGATCCTCTGAACTCAGATCAGTTTGAAGTGACAAAGTTTAGCGAGTGAAGTAGAAATATTTCTTTGGTTTGTGTTCAGTTAAGTTTTATTTCACTGATCCTGATCCTGTTGATGATGCAGAATGTTGTTGATGTGTAGGAGGCATGAATAGGTGGATGGATGTTGAGCTGACATGTGGATGATGTGTGTAGAAGGCTGACATGATGATGATCCACAACAACAGAAGGACAAAGTCACTCTGCTGGTTGTAGAGAAAAGCTGATTGATGAGGACAAAAGTAATGTTGAGCTGCAACTTCAGAACCTGAACACATCTGATGGATCATCAATGATTTGATCCACATCTTTTATTCTTTATTTAGATTGGAGAACTGCAGTTTGTCAGAGATCAGCTGTGATTCTCTGGTCTCAGCTCTGAAGTCCAACCCCTCACATCTGAAACATCTGGACATGAGCTGGAACGACCTGCAGGATTCAGGAGTGAAACATCTGTGTGGTTTTCTGGAGAGTCCAGACTGCATCCTGCAGACGCTGAGGTCAGACATCATGTTTAGTTTGTGTGCTGAGATGAATGTGATGTAAAGTTGTGGTGACACTAAGCTGCAGCCATCAGGCTGATCTTCTACTGATCCACACTGAGGATCTTCATGGTAACGTCTGTTTTCTTCTTCTCTGTTTAGTCCTTTGACTGTGGCACAGAAATGTTGAGCTGCACATTTCAAAGCTCAATAGAAGAATAAAAATCCTCCAGAGAATAATTGACTGTGAAACTCTGACACACCTGATTTTCAGCTCATTCCTGGCCTCATGTTTCTCTTCAGTTCAGATTCAAACCAGGCAGTAGCTCAGGATTATTCACTACTTTATTTACTGTCAGTGATTTAAATCATGTCTAAAAGGTAAAAACAGTGAAAAGTATTGATCCCATTTTGTCAGAGTTCAAGGTGACGTCTTCAAATGTCTGCTTTTGTTCCAGCAACAGTCCAAAACCACAAATATTCAGTTAAGTCTGACACAAAACAGGAAGTGTTGACGGACTGGAACCAGTTTGGTGTTTTATTGGATCATTTACTCCAACCATGATGAAGTGTTTCTGATGTTTTGTCCATGGACTCATCAAACAGAAGAAACTTTGTCTCCTCAACTCACATCTTATATTCTTTATTCAGATTGGAGTGCTGCTGGTTGTCAAAGATCAGCTGTGATTCTCTGGTCTCAGCTTTGAAGTCCAACCCCTCCCATCTGGAACATCTGGACCTGAGCAGGAACATCCTGCAGGATTCAGGAGTGAAACATCTGAAGGATCTTGTAGAGAATTCAGACTACAGACTGGAGACTCTGAGGTAAGTAGAAGGTTCCAGTCAGTTAGTTTTCTACTAAACAGTCAGTATCAGAGCAAAGATCCAGTGTCTCCTGTAAACCTGCAGCTTCTCAGTGAAGCTGTGAAGCAGAATGGAGACAGACTCCAGTACTGGACAGGAACACAGAGACAGCAGTCAGCCAATCAGAGGAGCCACAAGCTGGTTGTCATCATGTGTTTGAACAGATGTGCAGACAGTGGTCCTCCTCTATCAAAGTGTCCATCAGTGTCCATCTGATCTGACTGTTTGTTGTCTCATGTCAACAGTGATCAGCAGATCAGGTTGATGTTTGTCACAGCTCAGAGATCAGTGAGACTGAAGCCTGCATATTTCACAGCAGCAGCATCATTACATTTAGTCTTTCTCTCAACATCTCCTGCTGTTTGACTCACATCTGATCATTTGGTTCAGTTCCAGATCATTTGGAGTCAAATCACAGAGAAAGTGTAAATTTACCAGCAAACCATAAAAAGGACCAAACTGTAAATACTTTCATTTGTACAATAACATACTTTTACTAATATTAATTTGTTCTTTTACAATGTCTTCCTCTAAAATTACACATTTTTACTGTTTAAATCAGCAAAAATATCAGTATTTTGCAGATGTGTGCTGCTATTTGAAGGAAACCTGATGAATACGAAGGATTATAAATGATAAATCCTTTAACTGTTATTTCTCTGATATTTGATCATTGAGTTAAATTCCAGCTGTTGAACCCTCCAGAAGCATCTGAACAGATGTTTTGGCCCCTTTGCTGCCAGACTTTGAGTTAGTTTTTGTAGACAGATGAGATGCTGATGGACACACAGAGACTGTTGGTTCAGATGGAGCAGCAGTAAATCCATGAGGAAGAGTTTGTGCAGTGATGAAGCTTGATGACTGTCAGCAGGTTGTTTCCATGTGGACTGCAGTGACATGTGCAGAGAAACACACCTGATGCTGACAGTGTGTGCAGGTGTGTGAGCTTGGAGCTCAGTGTGTTCACTCCAACACGTTAGCATGAAGGTGCTGCTCTGAACAGGACTGAAGTCCTGCTGCTCTTTATGCTGCTGATCAGCTGATCAAACTCATTGATCTCCTCTGGTCTTTCTTCTTCTCTCTGCAGATGGGAGTCATTGTGGTTGTAAGGACAGTGTTTGTGCTGAGAGGATGAAGTGTGTCCTGATGATCCAGAGGTTGAAGCAGCAGCTGGTGTGTAGAGACTCTGACTGGACCCTGTTACTGGGAGGTGGACTGGGAACCAGTGTGAAGTGTGTTGTTACCACTGTGTAGTTTAGTGTTGCAGCTCCACACTGTGGATGATGGAGAAGTTCAGTTAATGTTGACATGATCCGTTGGAGGTTGATGATGTTCACACTCTGATGTTCCAACATTAATATTCAGATCAAATCAAAGACATTCACAGATGTTTCACAGATGTTGAAGAAGCAGCTGCAGCTCACTGATGGACTTTTTCTCTGTGGTCTAAATGTCTTGTTACCTGGACAGGTGTAAAACATGTGAGTGTCCATGTTTGACCTTCAGCTGCTCCAATGATTCATTTGTCTTTGTTGAACTGTCTGATTTTCTGATGTTTCCAACATGTGGAGGCTGTAATTATCACAGATACATTAGTTAAGCTTCAGAAGATGACAAAAGGATGTCATTGGGGTGTTTTAAAGTGAACTGTGTCCAGTTGATCAGATAAATCAATGATCTCTGTATTAATGCACATGAATGTCTCAGGAGGTGTTGAGATGTTCAGCGCTGAGGCTCTGAGGAGTCCTTCACTGTGGTTTGTCTGTTGGTGGGAATGTTGTTGCCTTTTATGTCTCTCGGAGTTTCCTTGTGTTTTGCCTCCATTTTTTAACTTCCTGTTTGACATCTGGAGACGACAAAGACATCCTAAGTTCTAACTTGTGTGTCTTGTTTCTGGAATGAACCAGTAATATATTAAAACATGTTTTAAGTGGATTCACTCCAACATTAAAGAGTCATGCAGGTTTAGAACCAGATGCATCATAAAGTTGTTCCTATTTTTCCTCCGTTTGCTTCTAACACATGACATGATGTGACAGTAGTAGTGCATCACAGCAGCAACAGAATGTGTTGATTTCACTGCTTTGTTCACATGTTGGTCACATTAGACCTGGTGCAGACCTAAAACCACTGAATAGAATCTTCCTTTTCTGCATTTTGACAAACAGAATGAAGGTCTCACTAATTGGAAATTGTACTTTAAAGACTCTTTAGCATCTTTAGGACCGTCTGGTGCAGATTTGACCAGTTTATATATAATACTCTACATATAGTCACTCATTATATCTATGAAATAGTCCCTATATATGGTCTATATCTGATCCCACAGTGGTCCTTGTGTTTTATCTGTCTGCAAACTTTCAAATGTGTGTTTGAGGTCTAGCGACTACAAAGGTCTTTGCATATGATTCTACTGTTATTTTACCTGATAATGACCTTATTATGCTGATTATACACTTTAAACCAGGTTAAATTACAGAACACACACCTTCAATTAATAAATGTTTCAATGATAACTTGACTCATAAGAAAGTATTTAGGAGGAAATGAACATTTGAGAGTAGAAGGTGTATTTTGCGTCATCTCAACCCTAACTCAAACCTGATCATCCAATAGGAGACACAGGAAGTGACATCACAACTGGATAAACATAAAAACAAGGCGCTGTTGTTGACCTTCTCTTTGAGTCTCTGTCATGGTTTTATGTTCGTCACACAACCGTCACAATTGTTTCTCTTCAAACAAACATGAAAACTCTCCTGAACAACAAACAACAACCGAACAACAACCACAGAACGATTCATTCACAGTTTAAAGCCAAACGTTTACATTCCCAGGATTCTTTGCGTCGCCAACACGGAACTGACTTTACCCAGAGGGACCGCCTCCTCGGCTCTTCTTATTCGTTTGTTGTTTTATCGGTTGTCAAACAGTGAACTGTGCATCATTAGCGCCACCAGCTGGTTGGAGTTTGAATCACAGCGTCTGTATTTACAACACTGGTGAAGAAAACAACCTCATAAGCTCTGAATCACATGATCTCATACCTGAGTTCACCTGGGGAAGGTCAGGATCACACTGATGAAGAATACAGGTAAAATACTGCAGTAAATGATGACTAGAGCTAAAATACGACAGTAAAAGATGATCAAAGCTAAAATACTGCAGTAAATGATGATCAAAGCTAAAATACTGCAATAAATGATAAATAGAGCTAAAATACTGTAGTAAAAGATCATTAGAGCTAAAATACTGCAGTAAATGATGATTAGAGCTAAAATACTGCACAAAAAGATGATTAGGACTAAAATACTGCAGTAAAAGATGATTAGAGCTAAAATACTACAGTAAAAGATGAATATTAAGCTACAATACTGCATTAAAGATGATTAGAGCTAAAATACTGCAGTAATAGATGATTGGGGCTAAAATACTGCAGTAAATGATGACTATTACAGTTAAAATACTGCAGTAAAAGATGATTACAGTTAAAATACTGCAGTAAAAGATGAATATTAAGCTAAAATACTGCATTAAAAGATGATCAGAGCTAAAATACTTCAGTATATGATGATTAGGGCTAAAATATTACAGTAAAAGATGATTAGAGCAAAAATACTGCAGTAAATGATGACTATTACAGTTAAAATACTGCAGTAAAAGATGAATGTTACAGTTAAAATAGATCCTTAAACAAAATGCCTCCAAGAAGAACCGGCGTTGTCACCAATGAGGAAGTTGAGGAGATCAAGAAGTCTCTTAGCTTCCTGTCAGAGGAGTCAAACCGCAGAAAGTTACCATGGAGCTGCTGGAAGAGATTCAAGACTCAAAACAACAAAACAAGGACAGACCACAGGATGGTCCTGTTGGAGAACAAACTGGAGGACCTGGAACAGAACTCCAGAATGAAGGATCTACTGATCAGCAGACTGGAGAGCAAACATCACAAAGAGAAAAGGACTGACTGCAAAATGTAATAATGAGGAAAAGTAAATGAGTTGTGGAGTTTCTAAAGAGCTATGACAATATAAGGATTGATACAAACAGGAAATAGTCAGACATGAGACGTTCAGATGTGTAGCAGGTAGGAACCAATCAGTTCAACTCCATCCTGCTCGTTCTCACATATCCTACAGTCCCTGCTTTGTCTTTGTAATTATATGCAGAGGATCAAATATTAGTTCAGAGTTTTTCCTGAAGCATTTTTATTACTGTACATTAACATCTGTGTGTATTCAAATGTTTTCTTTTCCCTGAATTTAATGCAATAAATCGATTTTTTGGGTTTTCAACCACTATGATTATTTATGTTATGTATGAGTAATTTAGGGCAGCGTCCATTTGTTTGTTCATCTTTGTTCCCCGACCCATCTTGTTTAGAGCCACTGCAGTAACAGTTGAATCACCGCCGAGTATTATCATGTGTTTACTGCCCCCAAGTGGACAAAGTACGTAACTACAATCCTGTGTCTTTTATTTTGAACTACAACCCGGAAGTATTGGCTCTATGTCTTTACCTTTATAAGGCTGTATTCTCCGGGTTAGCAGCTGCTTTTCAGTTTGAACTTTACTGAGACTTCAACAACAAAGGTCAGAGCCAGTAGAGAAGCTAACTAATGCTAATTACAGCTTCATTGTAAACAACAGTCTTTCTGAGTCTTTGAAGCTATAGAAAATCTACAGAAAATCTTCAGAAAACCTAAATTATTAACAGGATGTGGGCTCTGGTGTTGATAAGATCAGTTTATTGTTATACATGAACGCTGAATGTTCTGTCTCCAAGTCAAACTAAATCACATTGTCATAGTTTCACATTAAAACTAAACTTTAAATGGTTGTATTTATAGGCGCTAACAGGAAGTACAGATTATCTTTAATTTTGGTAGGTTTATTTTGCAGTTACCCGCTGTGGCCACTAGAGGGCAGAAAACAAACACACTGATTATGACACTTCCATACATCAGGCTAAGGTTGTAGCACTGTAGCTAGCTCGTTAGCAGCTCCCGATTAGCGTGTTGGCTTCACTGTAATGGAGTCAGACACAACCACACAGTGAAACAACACTAGAAGGTAACAACTCTCTGTCTTTTATAGGAGATTTATTTTGAAAATACTTTTATTATGGCATTTAAACAGTTCCTGGCAGTGGAAAAGCTCGTTAGCATTACTGCTAACTCGGCTAACGGTCACGGATGCAGTTGTTGGTTCGCAATAAGCTACAGCGTGGATTCATTTACTGTTTGAACTTTACTCAGACTACAACAGAAATATTGAGAGCTGGTGCAGAAGCTAACTAGCGCTAATTACAGCTCGGTTTCACTCTGAGTTTCCCAAAATCACGTTTCATGAATACTAAGAACAGCGGGTTTTATTTTGAAAGGAGCTAACTGGAAGTGTTGCTCATCTTAATTCGGCTGACTTGATGGATGTAGTTACCGCCTGTGTCCACTAGAGGGAACCAAACCATGCTGTGACTGTGATCCATGATATCAGATAATATATTTACACATCTATGTTAGTTTATGACTGATATGTTTTATTGATTTAGATGAATTTAATACAAATATTAGCTGTTTCATTTGTCTCCTAGTTTTTATTTTGTTTTTTCCAGGTCTGTCTGTTTCTTGTATGTATCATGTATGTTTTATGATTGTATGGTAACAGTTATATTGTCCATTAAAGACACATTTTAATGCACCAAAAGCCAAGTCACAGTTTAACATTAATATTTTATAAAGTAAGAACCTAATTACTCATTTAATTTTGTAATTTCTCCAGAAATTGTGCCAAAATTTTCCAAACACACCTTCAAAATAAAACTAAAATCGATCCCCAAAGTGTGATTTTGTTTTTAATATTGTTTTACATTCTTGACAGTCACCAACAGACAGTTTATTACCTTTTACAGTGAAAGGAAAACCTATTTAGCTTTGATATCACATCTACATTCTCTGTGTTTGTTTCTTTAAATTATCTCACTTTTATTTTGGTGGGTTAAGAATCTAATCCAATTTGATTAAAACATTTTCTTCAGTTAATATTATAACTCGTAGATAATGTTATCCAGTGTTGGTGAAACGTTTCCTGGCAGCTCCAGCAGAATGTAGACTCTCCACTGGTCTGGGTCCCTGGTGAAGTCAAGACGCCCACCACACGGCTGGTATTTCTGACTGGGAGCTGACTTCTGATGCTCAGGTGACCAAACTGGTGCGGTTTTGTTTTGCCCACCTGAGGCAGCTCGCCGAGATCACATCATCCGTCTCTGCTGCAGGCTGAGAAAAGGTCATTCGTGCTTTTATAATCCAGACTCGACTGTTGTAGCGCTTTTTACTCTGGTATCAGGAAGCCAGACATCCAGACGCTACAGTCAGACACTGGTTAGAGTTTGATTTTGAGATTTTACGGCTTGTTTTAAAAGCCTTAGGGGGGTTAGGTTTAGGATTAAGTTTAGGATTAGGATTAGGGTTAGGGTTGGGTTAGGATAAGGGTTAAGGTCAGCAGGAGCCTTGAATGATCAGACTCCTGCTGATATCTGGGACTCCTTCGACCTCTTTATCTGGTTCTTTAAAGTACTAAAGGCTCTTCATGTACTTTATGTGGTTCTTTAAAGTACTAAAGGTTCTTCATGTACTTTATGTGGTTCTTTAAAGTACTAAAGGTTCTTCATGTACTTTATGTGGTTCTTTAAAGTACTAAAGGTTCTTCGTGTACTTTATGTGGTTCTTTAAAGTGCTAAAGGTTCTTCATGTACTTTATGTGGTTCTTTAAAGTACTAAAGGTTCTTCATGAACTTTATGTGGTTTTTTGAAGTACTAAAGGTTCTTCACATATTTTATGTGGTTCTTTAAAGTACTAAAGGTTCTTCATGAACTTTATGTGGTTCTTTGAAGTACTAAAGGTTCTTCATCTACTTTATGTGGTTTTTTGAAGTACTAAAGGTTCTTCACATATTTTATGTGGTTCTTTAAAGTACTAAAGGTTCTTCATGAACTTTATGTGGTTCTTTGAAGTACTAAAGGTTCTCTATGTACTTTATGTGGTTCTTTGAAGTACTAAAGGTTCTCTATGTACTTTATGTGGTTCTTTGAAGTACTAAAGGTTCTTCACGTACTTTATGTGGTTCTTTGAAGTACTAAAGGTTCTCTATGTACTTTATGTGGTTCTTTGAAGTACTAAAGGTTCTCTATGTACTTTATGTGGTTCATTGAAGTACTAAAGGTTCTTCATGTACTTTATGTGGTTTTTTGAAGTACTAAAGGTTCTTCACGTACTTTATGTGGTTCTTTGAAGTACTAAAGGCTCTTCATGTACTTTATGTGGTTTTTTGAAGTACTAAAGGTTCTTCGTGTACTTTATGTGGTTTTTTGAAGTACTAAAGGTTCTTCATGAACTTTATGTGGTTCTTTAAAGTACTAAAGGTTCTTCATGTACTTTATGTGGTTCTTTAAAGTACTAAAGGTTCTTCGTGTACTTTATGTGGTTCTTTAAAGTGCTAAAGGTTCTTCATGTACTTTATGTGGTTCTTTAAAGTACTAAAGGTTCTTCATGAACTTTATGTGGTTTTTTGAAGTACTAAAGGTTCTTCACATATTTTATGTGGTTCTTTAAAGTACTAAAGGTTCTTCATGAACTTTATGTGGTTCTTTGAAGTACTAAAGGTTCTTCATCTACTTTATGTGGTTTTTTGAAGTACTAAAGGTTCTTCACATATTTTATGTGGTTCTTTAAAGTACTAAAGGTTCTTCATGAACTTTATGTGGTTCTTTGAAGTACTAAAGGTTCTCTATGTACTTTATGTGGTTCTTTGAAGTACTAAAGGTTCTCTATGTACTTTATGTGGTTCTTTGAAGTACTAAAGGTTCTTCACGTACTTTATGTGGTTCTTTGAAGTACTAAAGGTTCTCTATGTACTTTATGTGGTTCTTTGAAGTACTAAAGGTTCTCTATGTACTTTATGTGGTTCATTGAAGTACTAAAGGTTCTTCATGTACTTTATGTGGTTTTTTGAAGTACTAAAGGTTCTTCACGTACTTTATGTGGTTCTTTGAAGTACTAAAGGCTCTTCATGTACTTTATGTGGTTTTTTGAAGTACTAAAGGTTCTTCACGTACTTTATGTGGTTCTTTGAAGTACTAAAGGTTCTCTATGTACTTTATGTGGTTTTTTGAAGTACTAAAGGTTCTCTATGTACTTTATGTGGTTCATTGAAGTACTAAAGGTTCTTCATGTACTTTATGTGGTTTTTTGAAGTACTAAAGGTTCTTCACGTACTTTATGTGGTTCTTTGAAGTACTAAAGGTTCTTCATGTACTTTATGTGGTTTTTTGAAGTACTAAAGGTTCTTCACGTACTTTATGTGGTTCTTTGAAGTACTAAAGGTTCTTCATGTACTTTATGTGGTTCTTTGAAGTACTAAAGGTTCTTCACGTACTTTATGTGGTTTTTTGAAGTACTAAAGGTTCTTCACGTACTTTATGTGGTTCTTTGAAGTACTAAAGGTTCCTCATCTACTTTATGTGGTTCTTTGAAGTACTAAAGGTTCTTCATGTACTTTATGTGGTTCTTTGAAGTACTAAAGGTTCCTCATCTACTTTATGTGGTTCTTTAGTGTACTAAAGGTTCTTCATGTACTTTATGTGAAGAACCTTAAAGTACTAAAGGTTCTTCATGTACTTTATGTGGTTCTTTAAAGTACTAAAGGTTCTCTATGTACTTTACGTCTTTTTCTTACATACAACACAGTCAGATTCTAACAGTCCTGCCTTGTTGCTCTGTCAGGCTTTATTTCGTCTTTGTCTTCTAATCCAACTTTTGGTGCTACTATATTTTACTGCTGACACTATGCTTGTTATTATTTTACATATTTCATATATCAGCTCTCTCATGTGAACGTTTTACAAGATACGTGGCGGCTGTGGTTCAGGTGGTAGGGCGGGTTGTCCACTGATTGCAAGGTTGGCGGTTTGATTCCCAAAGTGTCCTTGGGCAAGACACTGAACCCCAAGTTGCTCCCAGTGGTAGATTAGCGCCTTTTAATGGCAGCTCTTTCATCATTGGAGTGTGGATGGGTGAATGCAAAACACATTGTACAGCGCTTTGAGTACCACTAAGGTAGAGAAAAGCACGATATAAGTGGAGACCATTTACCATTTATACCAGACCTCTCCTTTTTCTTATTGTTTATTTCTACTTCCTGCATAATTTTGCTTACTTATCTGCATTTATGGTGATGACGTTACTCTTTCTGCTGTAACAACCAATTGGAAAACATAGCTACGGCCTCTTCCTCTTGAGCTAGTTCGTCTACATGAGATGCTACACGGCACGCTATTGGCTGATGGATGGGAGACGACCAACCAGAGCGCTGCGTTTTGTATCCTGGGCTCTGATTGGCTCAGTGACCGTAGCATCAGCCTCCTCCGTCTCCCGTGTACAGAAGCGTTCAGCATCCGGCCTTGTCCGTTCCACATCGACGTCTGGTCGCTGTGCATAGTGTTGGGTTTATTTCACGATGTCACCCAAACGTTTTGCACCTTCTGAGGCTTCTGGAACCCAAGTGTGGGGAGGGTTTACAAAGCCTTAAAATATATGTAAATAATAAATAAATATAAGGTTGCTGCTTCATGGATTTCGTCTGGAGCCTTTTTAAATTCAAGGCTTTGTTTTGTGTGTTTTTGCCTTTTTAAAATTCCGTTGTAATCTTTTGGTTTTACTGTTTTTGACACTGTTCGTGTTATTCTTTGCCATATTTCATGTATTAGCTGTGCTCTCTCTCTCTCTCTCTGTCATGTGAGGGTTCGTCGATCACCCACTCTTGTTTGTGCTCAGGAGGTTCAGGATCAAGACGAGGATTATTACCAGCACTTCTATCTGTTTTGTAGGTTTTGGTGGCTGGACAGAGGCTTAAACTGATTTTAGAAGCTGAATTTGGGGTGCTGAGGTCAACATGTCTCTACATCCTCATGCGAAAATGATTTAAAACAAATTGAGGAAATAGGGAAAATGAAAACGTGCTAATTAGACGAGCCCTTGTAACGAAACCCCGCTGTGTCGGGGTGTAATCTGACGCTGCCTGTGTTGTTTTTATCTGCATCCTTCTGCTCAGGGGCTGCAGGATGAGCATGTGAAGCCCTGCATGTACAGTCTCCTCATATAGCAGCTTCTTGTGGCTTCTCAGCAACAGCAAGTGTGTTTTCCATTTTTAGCCACAGACAGGTCTGTGTGTCGCAGCTGAGGCTGACTCTGACACATGCTCTCGCTCTCTCTCCGCCTCCATACTTCAGCGCAGAAATGGCAGCGACAGGCATCCAGATGCACCCGTCATCATCATCATCATCCTCATCCTCATCCTCCTCACCAACATCTGCATCACCAGTGAAACCAGTTTGCAGGTTTCTTCTTGCACACTTTGCAGCTCTTACAAAGACCAGAATTAGCAGAGCGGCACGTATTTGGCAGGCGAGCCGGTTACCATGACGACCAGCAGCCAGAGCGGGGTCAGTGGGAATGAATCGGATGAAGTCGACATACATGCGTGCGCTTCGCTGCAGAGAGCGGCCTCGCCACGGGATGGTGGACGTCTTCTGACTCTGTGCAGATTTTCCCTCTCAGGAGACGCCGTCGGCCAATCAGAGCCCGAGCCGCTCTCACGGTACGGCAGGAGGAGATGCTCCCGGCGATGTGATGCTTTACTGACGGACTGAAGCCTTCTGGGAGTCGTCAGGTTCAGATTCCTCATGAGTTAGATCTCCTGAGAACTCGATAACACAGGCCACAGAGTAAAAATAAAAATGGAAGTAGCCGAAGCAGGGGCCCCAAAAGCATACTGCAAAATAAGAAAAAATAACTATCAAGCGACTAAATTAGAGCCTGTTTACATCCTTAAATCTACACAAGATCAGGTGTGTTCTCTGGCTTTTCTTTGGCCCCATTTAAACCTCAGACATTTAGCTTGTTGTGCTCCTGACTGTTGAAGAGGGAGTGGACACCATGGTGAGACTGAAAGAGCTGTCTGAGGCCTGTTAGAGCCCGACGTGTAACGACGACCCAAAACGTAGTAACTGGTCAATAATGCAACAAAAGGTACGTTTCAGGTCGTTGTTACATGTCGGGCTCTGACAGCCATATGGTGGGTGGCCGTCTGTGAGGGGGACCACTGTATGTATGTATGTATATAAATGGGAGAAATCGCGATCCAGGATAATCACTGATTGTCCTAGGACGGACTGCGATCAGGATCTGTCCTAAGACAATCAGCAATTATCCTGGATTGCGATTTCTATTGTGACATATATATATATATATATATATATATGTCGTTGATGACAGGAGCAATTGTATATGATACTACACTCTACATTGAAGCAATAACCCCTTTAATCCACAAATTATTGACTTACTCTATGATGTAATTAAATTGTTACACTGTTACGGGAAAGATATTTTGCTGGCCCCATAATGTAACTAGAAAAGCCCTCAGAGAGCTCATACCTCCACCAAGCAGCTTCAGTCCACCCCCAACACAATCTCCTAATTCACATATTTTCTATGGAACGTTACAGATACAAATGTAATTACAGACAGTTCAAATGTCCTACCAACAATGCGGCCTTCACCCCATCCGACCTAATGAACAGGCGCGGCCTCTAGCGCGGCAGCTCCTAACAGCCTCCCAGCTTCTTAGACAACCAGAGATAAGAATGCCGTCCCAACCGTGCGTATGTCGCTCAGGAAGGAAAGAGAACTCTGTCATTGTCACTGTCTGTCGAGTGGAGACCCAAAATGTCATGTGGTCGGAGGGGGTTACTCCAAAAAGAAGAGTGCCCTCTGGTGGCTTTTAGAGTAAACCGCATTTAATCATCCGCCTGGTTACACTTACATTAAAAAACATCCTGGATCCAGACGGTGATCCGGATCAGTCCTAAAATTTCATCATTTCTTCCTTGTCCCATTTCACACATTTCCTGAAAATTTCATCCAAATCCGTCCATGAGTTTTCGAGTTATTTTGAACACAAACAAACAAACAAACGCCGGCCATCACATAACCTCCTTGGTGGAGGTAATAAGGGACCTAAAATGTAGCAACTTGTGAGTGTGGATCAACCTGCTCAGTAACAACTTGTTACATTTTGATATTTTTGTTCAAAAATGTTGAAAAATCAGTAAAATAAAAAGTGAAAAATGAACAAAAAACAGTTTTATATGGTTGATTTTTAAAGGTCCATTTGCAGTTGGGGTTTTTTTTACTGCGCAATAAATGTAATTAACAATTCAACAGACCTCAACATACATATAACTTTTAATTCCAGCAATGTAAATATCTAATGAGATTTTTGAAGTCTGATTTAAACAGACTGAAACTGCATAATTTTATGGTCAGATATTTTAAAAGAACAAATTAACATTTGCAAACATACAGCTTTTAACATGATTTACAGTTTTGTGATTTTACCAGTTATAATTTGTGATTTAACAAAACAGTGAAAATGTGTAAAACAGCAAGAAATTGCTCAAGAAATTCAAGAAAATATTGTTATTATTGGTCAAAATGCAGATATTTCACGTGTACATTATTTAGAGTTTGGAGTTTTAAGTCGTCAACATGTTAATTAATGGGTTTTTTTGCTTCTTTCGTTGTATTTTGTTCCATTTTTTTCAATTCTTAAGTCGTTAACATTCCTTTTTAAAAATTAACAGCAGATATCTGTAAACTAATTAATTATTTTAGTACAGTAACTTCATGGTCAAACACTGTAAAAGAACAAATGACCACTTGTGATGACATGACCTGATTTTTAATGCTGCATTATTTACAGTTTTGGTCTCTTTTTTTCAGATTAATGTGAAAATTTATATTTTTTGTTGCATTTTATTAATTATTGTTTGTAATTCAAGTGTTAAAAACTGCAGATTTTTACAGAGTAGAAAGTGAAACCGGTGTACATCTAGATGCACTACATCTCCCAGCATGCACCTGCCGGGGGGATCCTGGCTGAGCAGCTAGAAGATGGATGGTGTGTTTCCTCGGCTGCTGCAGCAGAAGCTTCATCCACAGAGGAAGACGTCCACAGGGAGAGCGCCGCCTCCGATTGGCCGAGGGCCGCTGAAAGGCCACCAATCAGGCGGCGTCCTGGCTGTGTGTCTGCGTGTTTCCCTTCTCCATCCCACCGTGTCAGCCTGCGCATCTTCCTCTGCTTGCAGCCCTGCATGCAAGAGTGTGTGTGTGTGTGTGTGTGTGCAGGATGCTGAAACCTGGAGCTGTGGAGGAAGGGGAGGGTCGAGGGTAGAAACAGAAGGAACGGGCAGAAAAAGAAAGAAAGGGGGATTCAGAGAGGAGAGGACGGATGCCGAGGAGAGAGTGATACTGAAAGGACCAGAGAGGAGAGACGCTGTGGTGAGGAGGAGGAGGAGGAGGAGGAGGAGGAGATCTGCTGAAGGAAGCAGCAGCGTCGTCGATTTTCACAGCATCCCTGGCAGCTGTCCTCTGTTGCCGTGACGATGGGCTGCTGGCTCTCTGGACCGTGGATGGGCGACCAAACGGTGAGATCCGAGAGCCGCTGTGTGTGTTTCATCTCATGTGAAGAAGACGTTCAGGTTCATGTGCAGATGCAAAATGGCATCGTGGCTTCTTCCTGCAGGACTTGTGTATGTGTGTGTGGATGATGATGATGATGATGAGGAGGATGAGGATGAGGATGATGGGTTTTATTTCTATATGTTTTTTTGCAGAGGTGTAGATTTTTCTTGTTGTGCACCAGAACATGGTTGATACTTGTCATCTCCATCTCCTCGCTGTGCTGTTCTGCACACACACACACACACACACACACACACACACACACACACACACACACTCAGGTGCCATTTTGTGCTTCTCGGCTCCTGCTGTGTGTGTGTGTGTGTGTGTGTGTGTGCGGTTGGACGTAGCAGTGGGTGACTCATGGTTGTGATGATGTGCTGGAGTTAACAATACTGTTCATGCATCTAATTCGAAGGCTGCGTGTGTGTGTGTGTGTGTGCATGCGTGTGTGTGTGTGTGAGGTTCACGCTGCTCGTAGGTGTTAACCCTTTAGTGCAACCAGGAACACCGTGTCCACATCCTTCATGTATGATTTAAATCGCCCCAATTCGCCCGCCTGTGTGCCACATTCCAGTCAGCCCACTGCAGGCAGAGCGTCCAGTGGCTCGTTTACATGGAATCGACTAACGGTGTGTAGTAGTTGTGCACACAGCGTAAAATGTGAGGTGTTGTTAAAATGGCAGCGTGCAAACTGGATATTTGATTGCGACGTCGATGGATGCCGTTTTCCCACAATGCACGGCTGGATTAGGGCAGTGATTCAGGCTGTGACTTCCATGAAGTTTTTATGAGAGAGAAAAATAGAATCCTGCAGCAGAAGCTCAGGTATCCTGACTTTCAGCCGCGAGGACGATCAAACTCCCAAAACACCGGATCCTACGTCTTCTGTGATGCAGCTGAACCCCGACTCCACGAGATAAACCCCACAACTTCACAAGGCTGTGAGAGTTTTTATCCAATTTCTCTGCAGAAACTGAAAAACCAACAGTGGTCAAGCTTTGCGTAGCCCCGCCCCCTCACTGCTTCCAGGTGAGCCAATCAGAATGAGCAGCTGCCTCACAGTCCACGAGGTGTATTTCCTTTCTACGGCTGCTTCTGTTAAACTCTAAAATGTCTGAACCAAGAGCAGAACTCACCAAATGTTCTGCTGTTGGCTGTAAGAGTGAACACAAGAGTCTTCATGCACTGATAGAATCTGAGGAACTGAACACCCGGTGGATTACTGTGATTACCTCCGCCAAGGAGGTTATTTGATGGCCGGCGTTGGTTTGTTGGTTTGTTTGTTTGTTTGTTTGTGTGCAACATAACCTGAAAACTCATGGATGGATTTGGATGAAATGTTCAGGAAATGTGTGAAATGGGACAAGGAACAAATGATGACATTTTGGGACTGATCTGGATCACCGTCTGGATCCAGGATTTTTTTAATATAAGTGTAACCGGGTGGACAATTAAATACAGTTTACTCTAAAAGCCACCAGAGGGCACTCTTGTTTTTGGGGTAACCCCCTCTGACCACATGACATTTTGGGTCTCCACGCGACAGACAGCGACAATGACGGAGTTCTCTTTCCTCCCTGAGCGACATACGCACGGTTGGGTCGGCATTCTTATCTCCTGGTTGTCTAAGAAGCTGGGAGGCTGTTAGGAGCTGCCGCGCTAGAGGCCGCGCCTGTTCATTAGGTCGGATGGGGTGAAGGCTGCATTGTTGGTAGGACATTTGAACTGTATGTAATTACATTTGTATCTGTAACGTTCCATACAAAATATGTGGGAGATTGTGTTGGGGGTGGACTGAAGCTCCTTGATGGAGGTATGAGCTCTCTGAGTGCTTTTGTAGTTGTTATTATTGATGGTAACGTCCCCACAAGAATAGGAAAATCCTTAGTGTTAGCATGTTGTGCAGCTAATGTCGTTAACGTTAGCTTTGATGGTTTGCTCACAAGTCAGAGTTCATCTGTTGGCTTCTCTCCTGCTCTCTGTGCTCACATAAACTGCATTTTAACACAGGTGAACTCACAATAAAGCTGTTCTCATTTACAGATTTCTCAGTTTTTGTTGTCAGACAGCAGAACGAGGACGAAATAGTGACTGACACTCATTCAGACTACGTATTAACCAGCAGTCATTTCTTTCCCAAGCTGCAGCTCTAAAGCTAAAACACTGATTTTATAACGTTGTTTGACAAACTCACCAAACACAGGAGTTAAAGCAACCTTAGTGCTTAGAATTCAGAGATATTTCCACATGAATGCACATGTACCAGGAAGAAAACTGGAGCAAGAAACAAATGTTTGGTGTGAGGAGAGATTGTACGAGGAGGTTCTCTGTCACCCACACCTTTATAATTCATCATTGGTAAATGGTCTGCACTTTTATAGCATTTTTTTCTGCCTTAGTGTTATCTAAAGCGCTTTACAGTGTGTTTGCATTCACCCATTCACACACAAATGGCGACAGAGCTGCCATGCAAGGCGCTAATCTACCACTGGGAGCAACTTCTGGTTCAGTGTCTTGCCCAAGGACACTTCAGCATGTGGAGGGGCCGGGGATCGAACCGCCAACCTTGCAATCAGTGGACAATCAGTCCCTCCATGATTTCACGGGTGTTTTTCAAGATTGTTGCTCCTAAAATGTCTGAATTTGCGGAAGCTTTTCTAAAAAATTGCGATGTAAGTTGTGATGTTTGAAGCCTATTTGTTGTGATGAAATTGCGGGAGACGGTAAAAAATTGCTAAAAAAGTTTTATTTTTTCTTTGTTTTGTATAATTCATTTAATATGTTAAAAGTTTAAAAAGTTAATTCCACATCCTGGCACACGCGTGTTCACACACACACGCTCACAGCTCGTCACGTCAGTTAATGAATCTAACTGACCTTCATTGTTTCAGTGCTGCCACAGATCTGGATGCAACAGCTTCATCACGGTGGTTTGTCTGGTCTGTGGTCCGCTGGTTTCACCCATTCTCCTGATATGTTTACGGTAGAAAAGTGTTTGTCAGTGGATGGTTTTGGTTTGTGTTCCACCTCAATATTCCACGGGGTGAAAACAGTTTAGCTCCGCTTTGGTGAAGAACATCAGGGAATTGTTTTGCAGTAGTTTTTGTTGAATCTGTATCTTCAAACCATAAACAAGGAAGTGAATTCGGTGACGTCCGTGCATTACTGGGGACTGCTGTGATTGGTGGAACTCACGGGAGGCGGGACAAAGTTGCGGAAAAGTCGCGGTGATTGGACGAAATTGCAAGGTCGCCCAGAATTCAAGGAGATTGGTTGAATTAGCGTTAATTGTTGCGATCGCAGCATCGTGAATTCCTGGAGGGACTGGACAACCCGCTCTACCACCTGAGCCACAGCCGCCCATCATTGAAAGATTTGTAATTAAAGTAGTCATTGCAGGATGTTCCCAAAGTCCTAATTTCTCCAGGAACCTTGTGCTAAGTCTGGCTACACACCTGAGGAGCAACCGCAGACATGGTGCTGTAGTGTAATCTGTAACCAGCTGCTGTTTCCTCGTGTTTTTATGACGGGATTGTTTTCTATTTTCTGATTTTTTTTGTGGCTTTTTGTGGCTATTTTGGGTCTTTTCAGTGCTTAATTTGTGCTTTATTGTGGTTGTCTTGTGTGTTTTTGGAGCCATTATGTGCGTCTTTGCGGTTGTTCTGCAACTTTTTGAGTCATTTTGCGTCTCTGTGGATGTTTTAAGTCTTTCAATGTTCAATTTGTGATTCTTTGTTGTTCTTTTGTGTCTCTTTATGGTTGTTTTCTAACTTTTCATTTTATGTATTTGTGGCTGTTTTGGGTCTTTTCAGAGCTTAATTCATGTTTCTTTGTGGTTGTTTTGAAACTTACTGTAGTCATTTTGCATCTGTGGTTGTTTTAAGTCTTTTTAATTCTCAGTTTGTGATTGTTCGTATCATTTTGTGGCTCTTTACGGTTGTTTTCTAATTTTTCATGGTTGTTCATTGTCTGTTTTTGTGTCTTTTTGTGGTTGTTTTCTATTTTTTATGGTTGTTTTCTAACTGTTCGTGGTCATTTAGTGTCTTTTTGAGGCAGTTTTGGGTCTTTTCAATGCTTAGTTTGTGTTTCTTTATGGTGGTTTTGAAACTTATTGTAGTCATTTTACATCTGTGGTTGTTTTAAGTCTTCTTAATGTTCAATTTGTGATTCTTTGTGTCCTTTTATGTCTCTTTATGGCTGTTTTTGTGGTCATTTAGTGCCTCTTTGTAGTTGTTTTCTATTTTTTATGGTTGTTTTCTAACTGTTCGTGGTCATTTAGTGTCTTTTTGTGGCTGTTTTGGGTCTTTTCAATGCTTAGTTTGTGTTTCTTTGTGGTTGTTTTGAAACTTATTGTAGTCATTTTACATCTGTGGTTGTTTTAAGTCTTTTAAATGTTCAATTTGGGATTCTTTGTTGTTCTTTTGTGTCTCTTTATGGTTGTTTTCTATCTTTTTGTGGTCATTTAGTGTCTCTGTGGTTGTTTTTGTGGCTTTTTGTGGTTGTTTTTTTATTTTTTTATTGTTGTTTTTGTGGCGTTTTGTAGTCATTTTGTCTTTTTGTGGCTTTTTGGAGCCGTTTTGTGTCTGTTTGTGGTTGTTCTGCAACTTTTTGTAGACATTTTTCGTCTCTGTGGGTGTTTTAAGTCTTTCTAAAGCTCAATTTGTGATTCTTTGTGTCCTTTTATGTCTCTTTATGGCTGTTTTCAAACTTTTTGTGGTCATTTAGTGCGTCTTTGTAGTTGCTTTCTATTTTTTATGGTTGTTTTTGTGGCTTTTTGCGGCCATTTTGGGTCTTTTTGTGGCTGTTTTGGGTTTTTTCAGTGCTTAATTCGTGCCTCTTTGTGGTTGTTTTGTGTTTTTTTGGAGCCATCTTGTGTCTGTTTGTGGTTGTTTTGTAACTAACTGTAGTCATTTTGAGTCTCTGTGGATGTTTTAAGTCTTTTTAATGTTCAAATTGTGATTCTTCGTGTCATTTTGTGTCTCTTTACGGCTGTTTTCTAACTTTACGTGGTGGTTTACCGTCTTTTTGTGGCTGTTTTGGGTCTTTTCACTGCTTAATTTATGTTTCTTTGTAGCTGTTGTGTGTCTTTTTGTGGTCATTCAATCCTGATAACTGTAAATAATCCCTGACGGACGGATCAGGATCTAACAGCAGTTATTGTTCACCTCATTTATGTCATATAGAGTCACAGCTGGAGGATTTAGATGAAGTCTTTTGTTTATTATCATGTATCGTACATCCTTGGGTGGTTCTGTTCAGTCTTGTGTCATTAACGAATGTAGTCCTGTGTCTGAGTGAAGCTGTGATAGACTGGTGAAGCAGCAATGTCACGTATTCCATGTCTGTTAAGGGTTTCAGTTGGAGACGAGTTGGTCGAGTGGATGCTGGATGATCAGCTGTTTGCTAACACCACACCTCTTCTCTCTCTCAGATGAGTGGGCGGAGTCTAGCACACCTGAGCCAGCGGGACGCTCTGCGGATCCTGGCGGCCAGTCAGCGTCCAATCACCTTGCAGATCAAGGGGGGCCAGAGGGGGCGTGGCTCGGAGGCAGACAGGGCGTCATGGGAGCCCCTCCCCCTCAACCTGCAGCACCTCAACCTGCCACTCCCGATGCTGGGGGCGGGGCTTAACACATCTAGCCCCTCCTACCAAGACAGGTGTGCGCACAAAGACAGTTTGATGGTGAAACTGTTAGCTGGCAATTATTTTAACCCTCTGAACGAATTTCTTGGCATTCTGGAAGGGTTAGGGTTGGGCATTTTCTAACCCAACATACCATACCATCACATACCATAAATATTTAACTATATTTACATTTTTAATTTGTTCCCGTCCTTGTCTCCTCTCTGCTCCGTGTAAACACAGCCTGAAGTTCAACTGAAAATGCCTGAATTTTCACTATGTACCTGTCGCTCACAACTCAGTCAACAATGGCTTCACAGCTGCTCTGAGAATCACAGAATTTTTTGTATTTCTTACAATTTCTGATTTGAGCAAATATTAATTTTTGTCAATTATTTTGAATGAGACATGAAGAATGAAGCGATTTTGAGGCTAACTTTCTTTCTGTTTTTACGGGTTTTGGCTAATAAATGCTGTAATATGAGCTTTTTTTGAAGTCAACATTCCCTGTATTAGGTTTTGCAGTTCAGAGGGTTAAATAAAATTCCAATTTCACACAGTTAAGTCAACTTATTTAGGACCGAACTGCAGACCTAACAGCTAACAACATCGTCACACTGCACCAGCATTAATAACCCTTTACGTGTATATTTAAAATATTATACTTTATTTCTACTCTCTGCTAGCATTTCTAAAACATGTCTTATATATGTCTGAATTCTGTGTTTTTGTCTTCTTTCTCAGACATTACTACAACCATCTGTCTCTGCCACAAGATCACTGTGACGGAGGTCGGTACAGTTACCTGTCCAGCTCCCCGCGGGACACTGTGGACATGGGCCACCAGGTGACGCCAACAAACACTACAACTGCACGTTCTGCCTATTAGAGCTTCTAAACAGACACATGCAACACATAGACGCTTTCACCCTGAAGTATTTAAATCAGTGGAGTTGAGTTTTAATTAGCTTTGCAGAGTTTCTGATTTTGTTTGTTCCACATTTTGAACCTCTCAGGATCTGGAGCTGACGGGTCGCCGACCGAAGGGACAGAACTGCCTGATGGGATGCTGCAATGCGAACTTAGAAGAACCAAACGCCTGCCACAGTCAGGTATCTTAAACTAGACAGACTTTAACGATAACATGTAAATTAAAACTTTTCTTCTGTGATTTGACTAGATAATATCTGTAATTTGACAAAACAGGTAAATTCTGTAAAACTGTGATAAACAGTTTTAAAAATTACTGTTTAAAACGTTGAAAGACCTCTAACTTTTGGCGTGTGTGATGCTTTAAATGATTGGAACTATTGTTGTTTTAGACTGACGATGAAGACTTCATGCTGGAGAAGCCGATGGGGTTCCTGCCCCTCCACCATGAGCTGGACAGCGGTCTGGGCTGGACCGACGGCTCCCTCCATCAGGGTGACCTCTCGGGGCTGGAGACCGAGGAGGGAGGCCTGGAGGACTGCCACTCCCACGGCCAGCTGGCCCCAGGAGGCTGCGGAGGCTTCGGGGGCGGCGGCTCTCCTTCCTCCGAATCCTTCATCTCCTCGGAGCTCAGCGACTCGGGCTTCTACAGCGTGAGCACCGGCGAGTTCAGGCACTTCCAGAGGCTGCTGGAGAAGCGGATGCGGCTTTACAACGCCCGGCTGCAGCACCAGGGCGAGGCCTGCGAGAGGAGGGAGCGCCGGGACAGCTGCCCCAAGAGCCACCGCGAGCTGCTGGAGGCCATACCAGAGGCCCTGACCATGCAGCCCCAGTGTCAGCGTCTGCAGCTGGGAATGGAGGAGGCAGTCGGGCCGGTCTTGGACCTCCCACCCCGAGGACTCTTCAGGTAATGAAAGTACAGTACAGTACAGTTAACATGGGAAATAATACCTTTTTCTGAGAATTTATAACAGGAAAAATCTCTAAAGTGACAGTCAATTTATTTTTATTTTTTTTAACTTTTTTCAGTTCTTAACATACAGATTTTTTTCCAAATAACAATAAATATCTGTAAAATAACAATATTTCATTCTCATTTAAGTACAGTTTAAAAAAAGAGTGTAATTTTACAGTTATAGTTGCATCACTAAGTAGTTTGACTTCAGATGTTTGTAGCTAGTATGTGTTAATTTATCAAGAACACACAACAAATTAGTGAAGAATTTCAAGGCTCTTTGCAGAAGACATCATACTGTTGTGCTGTTTGTTGACTTTACTGTTTGTATGTTCAGGGTTTCATCTGTCCAGTTCCACAAAGCCGACCGGCCCTGTCTGAACCGTCACAGCTCCAGCAGCGGAGCCCTCTTCAACCCGTCCCACGCCCACCCTGCCGTGTCCCGGATGCCAGGCCCGGTCCTTTCCACCTGTAGCACCCCCTCCAGTCACCGGAGGCCGATGGTGCCCATGCAGCAGCAGCACCACCAGGGCTCAAACTCAGTGGGGATGCTGAGGAGAAGCCGAACGCTGCACCATCGTCCTCCAGCGCAGGAGTACCGGCGCCGGGCCAGCCACCCAGCATCGCCCTCCTACTGCGCTGCAACCCTGCACCACTGCAGTGGTGTCGCACCGCATAACGTCCTGCCGCCGGGTCTGCCGGAGGAAACTGAGCTGGTACCAGGTGTGATGGCGTCCCACCCAGCAGGCATGGCCCTCCCTCCCCAACAGCACCCCACCGCTCTGGGGCATATCAGGAGCGCCAACCCCCACGAGCGATGCTACGACAACAGCTCCAACGGCCAGATCCCTCACCATGATTGGTGGCACTCGCAAGAAAGAAGCCTGATGCCTGAAACCATGATGACAGAAAGGGACAGAGAGATGGAAAGGGAGCTGGAGCAGAAAAGGCAAATGCAAAAGGAGAAAGAGCTGGAGAGGGAGAGGGAGTCTCAGATTCAGGAGGAGCTGGAAAGAGAGAGGCAGCAGGAGCTGGAGAGGAGCATAATCCGAGAGCAGCAGCACCTCCAGAGCCTGATCCACCCTCCTCAGGCCGGAGACGTCAACGACACCTGGCCCAAACCTGCCACCCGTCAGTCCCACGGAGGTGCAGGAGGTCGAGGTCACTACAGCACCTTGGAGGGCCACGTGGTCCCTGGCAATGCTGCTGTTGGGTGGGATGCAAATACAGGACCAATGAACGTGATGTCAAGCCCCAATCCAAGCTCTGGTCAGCAGCTGAAAATTACTCCAAGCTGTAAACCCAACACAACCTCCCGGATGTCCAGGAGCCAGCTGCTCAGAGACCGGGCGTCTCAGCTGGCGGACGAACGTAGTGGGATGAGCACCGACGAGGAGACCAACACCGACATGCTGATGGGTCGGTACTGGAGTCGGACGGAGAGGAGAGAGCACTTTCTTCTGGCCCGCGAGCAAAGGCAGCAGCAGCTTCAGGCCAGAGAAGCATCCATACGAGAGGCCATCAGCAGGGGAATGACCGTCGCTGGAGGGGGAACCTCGATCGGAGATGGAGGTGCACTGGACAGCAGAGGAGTCGGAGCGTTTGCAGAGGGCCGCTGCAACACGGTGCTGGAGCTGAGTCAGAGGAAGCTGAGTCGGTTGAGGAACAGAAAGCTGCTGGATGACTGGACAACTGTAGAGGAGCTGCTGACTCATGGGACCAGGCTGGACAACCAGGAGGACATGTTGTGTCCCAGCTCCCTGCTGACGGTCACCACCGTCTAACTGCATGGACACGGTGTCTAAATAACTCTGTGTGCAAGTTTGTGTGGTGTTGAGCTAACAATGCGACATTTTAGCAAATCTTCTTGTTCTGTCTTTTTCTAGAGTCAAAGGAGTAGATGGATATCAGTTTTATCAATGTAGGAAAGGTATTTAGGCTCATGTAGCACAAAGACTGGGAGCAGAGGGAGTGACCTGCCTTGGGTTCTTGATATTGACATCCACCCATTTGCTTCCATTTATCTGCAGTCAGGTAATAACAACAGCAGGCTGGGCAGATCATTCAAGACCAGTTTTCCAGTTCTTTCCGATGATCTCAATGTGTTCTCAGGCCAGATGAGATATGTAGGTCCGCTAGTGAGTTCTGGTTCTACCCTGGAGTCTCCTTCCAATTCGGCTTGTCTGCAAAACCTCCAAAGGAAGGAGGCCAGGAGGCATCATACCTCCTGAAGTGGATGTTCTGGTTCTTTCAAACTGGAGGCCTTTAGCCTGACGCTACTGGTCAGAAAATATGTTGATAGCAAAACAAAATCCTGTTTCCCTCAAAACATAATTGAGAATGCAAGGTCAGGTCAGTTGCAAGATGGGCAGGTGAGGGTGGGCATTAGGCGGTCTAACACTGCCATCGTAGATTTGCCCTACATTTATAAGGTACAACGTGCAAGTTGGACGGCTTTGGAGATTTTTGTCTCTTTTGTAAAGGAACTGCTGCAGTCCTTTTTGATTCTAAGTCAAGCCCAAACTGCGTGCTGTGCATCCCCATAGCTACCTGGATGCCCTGGTATCAAGAACATGCATGTTTTTACCAGAATGCATTCTTTTATTGTTGTTTTGCAATTAAGTGACCGCCATGACCCTTACCCTCACCTTCACCATCTTGCATCTTATTGTAGAGTTTTAAAATGACATGCAAAAATCTTAAAAGGCTCAGTTGCATGATATCATGTTAACCTGGGTTTGCAAAGGTACATGTTGGATGTCCCGATCTGGTCAAAATCAGTTAATATTTAGTATCTGCTGATACAGAATCTCAATCTGATACCATTATCCTAGATAAGACTTCCTTATTAAAATCAATCCAATGTATCCACTTGACAACTAAGGAGCTCTCTTAAGAAAAAAACTGCATTTATGCATCCAGATTGTTCCTTAATTATCTGTAGGTCATCAGGAGCCTAGTTGCAGAGCTCCTTCTGAAAAGTAGCGTGGAGAAGGTCCGGTGTGAAAACCTGTGTTCTCTACATGCATGTCAGAAGATGTATTGTAGATCAGCTGCAGTACCTGGTTGTTCCACCAGGTGGAGCCTCTTACTGCTTAATCCTGTAGAGACCAGAGGAGATGCTAACTCAGACAGCAGGCAGATCATGTTGGCAAGCAGAGAGAATTGTGGGTGCTTATCTAGCGACGGGCACCATGACAAAGACTTCTGTGATGCTTGATGACCTCCAACCAGGAACCAACCAGGAACCATTTTGTTTGTTTTCTTTATAGTTCCTATGTTACAGTGACAAGCCGACTTGCAACTCTAATCATACGTCTGCGAGCATTGTGGGAGTTTAGCAAGCAACGGGCACCATGACAAAGACTTCTGTGACGCTTAATGACATCCGACCAAAGCTGGGATTAGCTAAAACAGTGTTTATATGTTTTAATATACATCTCTATTGCCAAACTGTGCTGACCTTTTACAACAACTCAAAGGATTAGACTAAGTTTGTACCATAAAAAATATCCTCATCAGCCCTGATTCCGATCTTCGGGGTCCGATTGGGACATCCCGAGTCCAGACTGTTGTGTTGATGCTATACCGTCCTAAAAAGTTTACACTGTTCCACCCTGCTGACCTTTTTAGAGCATTTTAGGGACTTTAATTATCAAGACATGAGGAACCTATTGAAGGTCCTATTCAACATAGATGAGACTGATATCCATTTTTTCCAATCTCTGATTAAGACTGAAACAGGAGGATTTACACATCTGTTGGATTGGTCCTTTTATGAATGTGTGAGAGCGGTAACCACTGTCATTGCTGTACATCACCTCAACTGATAGCTTTATGTGTGTGTGTGTGTGTGTGTGTGTGTGTGTGTGTGTGTGTGTGTGTGTGTGTGTGTGTGTGTGTGTGTGTGTGACCACTGTACAGCACTCTGGACCAACCGTGTGTGTCAGTGCATGACGCCTGTGACGGCAAAGGTCCGACAGGCGTGCGTGTTTGCATCGTGCGTTTTCATGCCACATCTTATGCTACATCTATTTCACCGAATCTTCGAGGAAATTTACAAAAATCTGGGTTTCGGGGAGCAATACTGTTCTGCGTGACGTACCTGGCTGTGCACTAATGATAAATCACACACGCCTGCTTTTACACCACAGAGAACTGTAGCAATGCAGACACTGAGATTTGATACCAAATCCTGAGAGGGTTTTTTTATTACATATATATAGAAACTGTTTACAATTAAAGTACCAATCGGTGGGAGCTTTTCTAACTAAAATGCTAAAAAAAAAAGCATCTGATCGACTTGCTCATGCAGCGCCGGTGTTGATCAGAGACGGGGAACAATTCAAACTGGAGGGTTTGATCTGTGAAATCAACTGCCGTAGTGTTCGGGTGGATATTATGCCGCATTCACGTCATTTTCAACGAGCTGATTGGAAAACGAAGAGAAAAGAACCAAAGAAACGCCTAAAGAATCAGTGGCAAGTCGAGTACAGTGTCCTAATTATCTGTATCCAACTTTAATTGCGTCGTTTTTCCAACTATTCTGGTTTTAAATTTTGAAATTAGAGCAAATGAAAAGCAGCAGCTGGACTCGAAGAAGCACCGTTTGGGTTTGCGTTGTTTTTTTTCAGTTCGGACAACTTTAATTCAAATTATCTTCCACCAACAAACTACGCTGAGTTTGGAGAGTGAGCTTTTCCTCTTCAGTTAAAGGCATTTTTAGTTACTCAACGATTGGCACCAGTGTTTTAGTTGATTTTTAAGTTGGAAAATTTGAAAAATGACGCTGCTCCAGTGTAAAGTAGGTAAAAACCTCAACCTCAAGGTGAAGAAAAATGACGTTACCTCAACTTTTGTTTGTTTTTAAATCAGCAAAAGCAGTAATTTGACTCTAAATTACACACATTCACTAGTTCTTAAGCTGCCAAAGTAAAAAAAAAAAATAACAAGAGAAAAAATTGAGCTGTCAAGCCAGTTTTATTAAAGTCACGTCAACTTTCATTTATTTTAAATTAAACTAATGCAGACATTTGCGTCTAAATTGCACACAAATACACAAATCTGTGAATCTGTACAAGCTTTTAGGCTGGCGATTAAAAAATAAAGGTGCTCCAGAGTTAAGCAGGTACAGGACGGGACTTAAAATTCTGACCTCAAGGCGAAGAAACAGTAACTTTATTAAGTTACCTCAACTTGAATATGGGTTTATTTAAACTAATGCAAAAACTTGAGTTTAAATTACGCTAAAAATTAGACTGATGGATCATTATCATGTCAGCACAACCCTGTGCAAGCTAAATAGATGATCTAAATCAGTAAATTTTTATCTTGCCAAACGTGATTTTAATGAAGTACAGGTCCCTTGATTAATTTTTACAGTCTAGACAGCAGCAACTCAACTGCACTCTAAAAAGTAACGTTTGGAATCAACAAAAAAGTTAGTAGATCTAGTTTTTCCAATACAGTCAGAGGTAATTTTAATTAACTGGTAGCATGAACAGTGTTTTTAGGTTGATTACTCTTGAAAATTAAGTTGCCCGAATTAGGTGTTTAGTCATCAAGCCAATTTTATTAAGTTACCTCAACTTGAATTCAACTAATGCAAAAACTTGAGTTTAAATTACACTAAAAATTAGGCTGATGGAGCATTATCATGTCAGCACAACCCCCTGCAACCTAAATGAATGATCTAAATCTGTAAATTAATATTTTTATCTTGCCAAACGTGCTTTTAATGTACAGGTCAGTTGATTAACTTTTTACAGTTTACAGTGTAGACAGCAGCAACTCGACTGCACTCTAAAAAGTAACGTTTCAACAAAATCAACAAAAAGTTAGTAGAACTAGTTTTTCCAATACAGTCAGAGGTATTGTTAATTAACTGGTAGCATAAACAATGTTTTTAGGTTGATTACTCATAAAAATTAAGTTGCTCCAATTAGTATTTTGATGTTTTGAAAAAAGGTTTTTCGTCGTCAAGCCAATTTTATTAAGTTACCTCAACTTGAATTCAACCAACGTGGAAATTTGAGTTTAAAATTACACACAGTATTAAGTTGATGCAACGTTATTACATCAACACAACCTCCTGCAACCTAACTAGAAAATCTAAATCACTAAATTACTTTTTTAAATCCAGCCAAACGTGCTGTTACTGAAGTACAGGTCCTCTTGAATAACTTTTTAGAGTGTAGGTTGCAGCAACTCAACTGCACTCTAGAAAATAATGATTAGGCTCAACAAAAAATAGTATTTTGATGTTATTTAAAAGGAATTTTTACAAGTTTTTAAGCTGACAAATTAAAAAAAAACACTACATTGCTCCAGTGTTAAGTAAAATTTAATTATTAAGCCGTTACCTCAACTCGAATTCAGAATATTACATTATTATGCCAACCCAACCAATCAAAATAATGCTTACAGCCTAAATAAATGATCAAAATCACAAAGAGATTAATTAGTTTTCCTACTACAATCAAAGGTATCGTTCATTTCTAAATAACTGGTGGCATAAATACATGTTTTCAGGCTGATTACTTGTAATAAAAAACACTATTTAGTGTTTTTAGATTTTTGCAGCTTATAAGGTTCATCTAAATCACTAAATTAGATGTTTATCTTGCATACGGTGAGAATAGGTTGCTTTATTTGCATTTTACAACTTGAATTTTGCTGCTCAATCAAAAAGCACAACACTGAAGCTGCTGAGTCGCACTTTAACGAGTGATAAAAAGAGTCTGCTGTCCTGCTAACATGATGTGAATGCAGCATAAGATTTTACTCCCTCCTTGCTGGGATGTTTACAGACTTATCTACGCAGAAATACCAGTTTATGCACGAACCCCACAGTGACGACGCTGTGAGGCGGTTCGGCCGAACGCATTGTTGACATTCCACTAAAAGCCGTGTGAGTAAATCTGAAATCCGATTCCAGGTCCGCAGTTCAGGAACAACGTGCAATAATACCTCAAGTTAGTTTTAATGCGACGGTGGCGTGTGTCGGGTTTCATCGAATGCAGTTTTAGGCTACGTTCAGACTGCAGGGCTTAACGCACAATTTGGATTTTTTTTGTGAGTTCGTTCTCATTTCCAATTAAATGCGGCTTGTATGTGATCTCCTGTGTGAACTTCATGCGACCCAAAAGTGTCCTGCATGAAGAGGACACAATAACGTCACACGGCAAAGCTGCTATCCAGGAGTTCTACCGGCTAAACGCTGGGCTTGTCTCCCAAAATGCAGTCCAGCTCTTCGTAAAGTGGACTGGCAACACGTCCACGGCCGCTTCGTTTGTTTGAGTCTTTAGCCTCCTTATATTTGGCCTCGGAGGCTCTTCACTTTCCTTTGGCATTGGATCCAGGACCGTTTATACTGACGCTCGGCCATTTCTTTGGAAATGTTTTCAAAAACCGCCCGGTTCCGATAAGACCCCTCGAGTTTGTCCTGAATAGAGCTGACCCCCCAAATATTAATGAACTCTGAAACCTCCATTGACTGGACTCACATTATCGTCCACCATGGTTGTTGTTTTTGTTCCTACTGGAACACAGAATAGAGACGTTTGTCGTGTATCAGTGACGTGTCGGTCGGATAGATGCGACCTGGACGTTCAGACAGAAGTCGCATGGCAAAAAATTGGATACATATCGGATTTAGGACCACATATCCAAGTGGTCTGGGTCGCATTTGAAGCTAGAGAACCCCTCAGAGAGCTCATACCTCCAAGGAGCTTCAGTCCACCCCCAACACAATCTCCCAATTCACATATTTTGTATGGAACGTTACAGATACAAATGTAATTACATACAGTTCAAATGTCCTACCGACAATGCGGCCTTCACCCCATCCGACCTAATGAACAGGCGCGGCCTCTAGCGCGGCAGCTCCTAACAGCCTCCCAGCTTCTTAGACAACCGGAGATAAGAATGCCGGCCCAACCGTGCGTATGTCGCTCAGGAAGGAAAGAGAACTCCGTCACTGTCGCTGTCTGTCGCGTGGAGACCCAAAATATCATGTGGTCAGAGGGGGTTACCCCAAAAACAAGAGTGCCCTCTGGTGGCTTTTAGAGTAAACCGCATTTAATCGTCCACCCGGTTACACTTACATAAAAAAATTCCTGGATCCAGATGGTGATCCGGATCAGTCCCAAAATGTCATCATTTGTTCCTTGTCCCATTTCACACATTTCCTGAAAATTCCATCCAAATCCGTCCATGAGTTTTCAGGTTATGTTGCACACAAACAAACAAACCAACGCCGGCCTTCACATAACCTCCTTGGCGGAGGTAAAAACCGGATCTGTGTTGTTCAGACTGTCATGAAAAGATCAGATCCAGGTCGCGTAGGGGGGCACAAAAAATCAGATTTGGGTCGCTTTAGCCTGCAGCCTGAACGTAGCCTCAGATCAAACCAGATGCACAAAGTTGGTTCCACAAAGGCAAATACAGCGAACGGTTCTGTAGATATTTACATTATTTCTCTACATCGTTTTCCATGAGAGGAACCTAAGAGGACGACTTTTTGCACACCATTTTTATACGAGACCTTTCTGTACCGGGACCGAGGCCAGTGGAGCGACTGTAGATAGAACGACGGTGCGTGTTGGTGTTTTTCTTTCTAGACTATCATAGTGATTCACGGAGGAACAAAAAAAACAAACAAAAACAGTTTGTTGTGATTGTGTTGGACATATTTCAGTATTTTTCTTGTGACGGTTTCCAAACCGACGTGAACAAGTTTTTATGATCTTTGAAAACCTTGCGGAGCTCTGCTTAGTTTGACGCTGAAAAGACTCGTTTTTTTCCAGGAGCGAACACGAAAATGTGAATATTACTGTCTCTCTTTAAGTGGCGAAACTGAATTTTACTGTTGTTTTTGTGTCATTACGACATGTACATATTGATTTTGTCGGACGGCTCGGGGAACATGTGGTTTATCATGTGGTTCTGTGGGTTCCTAGCTGTGTTTCGGAGGCTGTACATTCAGCACAGAGGTGAACATTGTAGTATTAGTACGTTTCACAGTGTTGTCCACACCCATGGGTCGTGCTTCAGTTTGTTCTGACTGTTAAATGTGGCGTCCATGGATTATGGGTAGGATCACTGACACTGTAACGCTTAAAAAAACACACACACAGATGTTCTTTGTCTTCTCCAGATGTTTCAGGAAGTCGAAGCTAAGTTAGCATAAAGACTGGAAGAGGAAGAAAAAAATGATTTTCTGTCTGAAAAAACAAAAAACGCCTGTTAAAAAACTCACCGGCACCGATCCTATAATCACTTTCAGTCGACACAGACGTCATTTCGTCGTGTTGATCCAAGTTTTATGTGGATTAGAGCCACCTGTGCAGCTGTACATCTCATTTTATTGCCAAATTTTAATTAACTTAGTTGTTTTTTCAAAATAAAATAGCCATTACTCAGCACAGCAGCAGAAAACTGACTCTTATCTTCATTAATATCTGATTATTCAGTAAGAAAACATTGAAAAATCCACATAGAAAGATGTTTAAATTGCTTTTTTTCCCCCTGAAAATTGTGAAAAACCAGAAGATGCTGAGCTTAGTGCTATTTAAAAACTCGTGTTCAATCATTTTCAGTCGACACAGACGTCATTTCGTCCTATCGATCCAAGTTTTATATTGATTTCAGGCCCCTGTGCAGCTGTACGTCTCATTTTCATGTCAGTTTTTCTCACTGTGTTGCCAAAACTCAAATTAACTCGGAGGTTTTTCCAAAAAATAGCCATAACTCAGCTCAGCAGTCATTCATACCTGAATATTCGCTGTATAGAATGTCAGAAAAGAGTGAAAAAATACATTTAAAGGTGTTTAAATTGCTTTTTTGTCTGAAGAACCAAAAGATGCTGAGCTTTCTGTCGTATTGATCCTAGTTTTATGTGGATTTAAGCCTCCTGTGCAGCTGTACGTCTCATTTTAGAGCCAAGTTTTGTCACTGTCATCCCAAAATTTAAATTAACTCAGTAGTTTTGCCGAGAAAATAGCCATAACTCAGCACAGCAACAGAAAACCGACTATTATCTCCATTAATAACTGATTATTTAGTGTATGGAACATATGGAAATAATTAAAAACCCACATAGAAAGGTGTTTTAATCACTTTCTTGTCTGAAAAACCAAAAGATGCTGAGCTTACGGTTGTTAAAGTACTATCAGCGCTGATTCTATAATCATTTTCAGTTGAAATCCGGCAATTTTGTCGTATTGATCCTAGTTTTATGTGGATTTCAGCCTCCTGTGCAGCTGTACGTCTCATTTTAGAGCCAATTTTTATCACTATGATTCCAAAACTCCAGTTAACTCGGTTGTTTTTCAAAAAAAATCAGCTCAGCAGCAGAAAACAGGCTCTTATCTTCATTAATAACTGATTATTTATTGTATGAAACTTATAAAAATAATGGAAGACCCACATAGAAAGGTGTTTAGATCGCTTTTTTGTCTGAAAAACCAAAAGATGCTGAGCTTTCTGTCGTATTGATCCTAGTTTTATGTGGATTTCAGCTTCCTGTGCAGCTGTACGTCTCATTTTAGAGCCAATTTTTATCACTATGATCTCAAAACTCATGTTAACTCATTTATTTTTTTTTAAAAAGTGCCCATAACTCAGCACAGCAGCAGAAAACTGACTCTTATCTCCATTAATAAAGGATTATTTAGTGTATGCAATGACAGAAAACAATGAAAAACCCACATAGAAAGGTGTTTAAATCACTTTTTTGTCTGAAAAACCAAAAGATGCTGAGCTTTCTGTCATATTGATCCTAGTTTTATGTGGATTTTCGCCTCCTGTGCAGCTGTACGTCTCATTTTAGAGCCAATTTTTCTCACTATGAGCCCAAAACTCCACTTAACTTGGTTATTTTTCCAAAACAAATGGCCCTAACTGCAGAGAACTGACTCTTATCTTCATTAATAACTAATTATTTAGCACATGAAATGTATGCAAATAGAGGAAAACCCACGTAGAAAGGAGTTTCAATTGCTTTTTAGTTTTAAAAATCAAAAGATGCTGAGCTTTTTGTCATATTGATCCTAGTTTTACGTGGATTTTAGCCTCCTGTGCAGCTGTACGTCTCATTTTAGAGCCAATTTTTCTCACTGTGGTTCCAAAAATTCAGATTAACTCGGATATTTTACCAAAACGTGGCAGCAGCAGCAAACTGAATCCAATCAGAGGTGATATGTAGGAACGAGCTGCTGTCCTCGGCTGGGATATTCCCGTGTGGTGCTTCCAGTCTTCATGCTAAGCTAAGCTAACAGAGAAAACTGAGGACCAGAAGATTCACGAACACGTCCGTTGGAAACAGCGAAGACGTGGAACCAAACCTCCGCTCTGCCTGTTTCCACGCCTCCCTCTCCTCCCCTCTCCTCCCGGCTGTGACTCAAACAGCCTGAATAATGGATGACGAGGACGGGAGCCTTCCTCCCCCCTTCCTCACCCTCCCTGCTTACGTTACACAAGGACGCGGCGGCTGAAAATAGCGCCGCCGTCCTCATGTGATGTGGAATCAAAAGCACACTGGAGCGGAGACACTTGCTTCAGCCCATCCGACGATCCGCCCACCGGCCTGCAGCATCACCTCCGTCCATCCGTCCGTCCATCTGTGCAGCGACTTTTCACCACAGCAAGCTTTTTGGGATATGATGATGATGTACATGTGATTGTAATAAAGAGATTTTAATTAGCTATGACACTGAGGGGTTGTGTTTTCACTGCAGCGCTCACAACAAACTGCTGTTTTAGTCACTCAGAACTGAATTAAGGCATTTTTTAATTGAGGTACACTGTAAAAAAAATTAGCCTATAACTGTAATTCTTTACAATTTACCGGTATTTTCTTTATTTCCTTAAATTACAGGTAGAATCTAGTAAATTTAAATTATTTTTATAAATGGGAATTCATTGTTTTAAAATGTTTGACCATAAAATGACACAAGAAACATTTTTTTAAATATTGGGGATTAAAAAACAGCACATTTTTTGGACAGATGTTCGCTGTTTTAATATTAATGTTCAATCAATCAAACTTTATTCATAAAGCACTTTTCATACAAACAAAATGTAACTCAAAGCGCTTCCCAAAATAAAAACAAACAGCGTAAATACAAAAAGAAAACCCGCCCCCTCCCCGCAAACACACACACACACACACACACACACACACACACACACAGACCCAGACCCACAAACACTACAGTAGCTATTAGCCTGGTGACATGGGGGGGCGCTGAGGAACCATGTGAGGAAAAACCACCTCTGGGGAGCTCATCCACACTGAGAGGGATCACAGCCCACGCCCACAGGAGGCACCGCCACCACAGAGACCCCGACCCAGAAAGACCGGGGTGGACTCCACACATGGTGCAGAGCCCCCCGGTCCTCAAGCGGACCAGCCACACCTCCCAGCGTGGAGGCCCCCCATGAGGAAAACACTGGAGCTAAAACTGGACAATAAAAGAGTTAAAAGCTAACAGACGGAAAGACTAAGAGACATCAGTTAAAAGCCAAACTAAAGGAGGGTTTGAGCCTCCTTTTAAAACATCAACAGTCTCTGTGGTCCTGATGCCCTCTGGCAGGCTGCTCCATGTCCTGGACCATGGTGGCTGAATTCGTTCTCACTCTTGGAATAATTAAAAGGCCGGCGCCAGAGGACCTCAGGATCCACGAGGGAAAAGCAGGTCTGATAGATGAGATGGCCCAAGACCACTGAGACACTTAAAGACCAATAAAAGCACCTTAAAGTCGATCCTGAAACACACGGGGAGCCGAAGCAGCCATCTTAAAGCCGGTGTAATGTGCTCCCGCCCTCTGGTCCTCGTAAAAACATCAGCATCTGAACACCAGCATTTAGGTCTGACTGTGTCCCACAATGAAGGAGACGTGGAAATAACTTTAGTTTTAGAAATCAAAGTGAAATTAACGTAACTGACTGAACATTTTTTTGTAATATTTTCGCACCTTACAGCCGATTTAAATCTCAAACTCAAAACAATACATCCTCCAGAGCAGGTTAGCCGTGCAGCATTAGTTACCATGGTGATCTAGGTGTGCAGCATCAGTTACCGTGGTGATGTAGACGTGCAGCATTAGTTACCATGGTGACCTCTGGTCCTCGTAATGTTAAATTACAGATTATAGTCATTAAAATCACAGAAAAAATATTAATTTACAAACAATAAAAAATAGCCAAAAATACAAATAATGAATAATAAAAATAATAAAACAATAATAATGATGAAATTAAATTAAACTTTTTTTTTAAACTATATTCAAATCATCACAAATATCATTATTGGACAGTTAATTATAAGAAAATGTATTTTAATGATGGAGAAATGTTGTTATTGTACAGACTTTCTCAGTTTTGTTAAATTACAGATAATATCTACTAAAATCACAAAAAAATAATAATTTAATCTTTAACTGTAAAAAAAAAAAGAAGTAAAAACTGTACGTCACATCCACATAATAAATCTGTATTTTAAAAAAATTATTTTTTAAAAGCGTTTCTTTGTGAAATTATACTTTTTTTTTACTGTATTCAAATAAGCAAAAAATATAACTGTTTAACAGATAATTTGGTTATTAAAAAGGTTAAAAAGGTATATAAAGACTGAAAAATGATAAATGATTTTTTTTATTGTTTTTCTACAGATTTTCTCTGCTTCAGGAAATTACAGGTAATAAATCCAGTGAAATTTACAGTACAAATATTGGATTATATATTTATATACTTGATTCTAATATTGCCATGACTTTATTTTTACATAAAGGATAAATCCACATTCTAACAGTGTAATAATCTAACCTTTATTGATCCCCTTGGAGAAATTCCTTCTCTGCATGTGACCCATCCTATTCATGGTTAACCTTAACTCTACATACTAGGAGCACTTCAGTTCGTCTCAAAATAATTTCTGGAAATCAACAAACGTCAGACACAGGAGGTAACCATGGTGACATATTACATATTAAGGGTATAAACAAATAAACAAACAAACTGCAGATAATGTCCACATCAACAATCTGTGTTTTCATGAATGGAAACTGATTCTTTTACAGTAAAATTACGCTATTTTTTTATTTTTTTTATTTTATTCAAACCAGAAAAGAAATAATTACTTGATTTTATTTGAAGGAAAATGTTTGTATATTAAAACTGACAAATGGTTCAAATAATAAAATATAAAAGAAAGAAAAAGAAAAAATATTCCACCGATTCTTCCTGTTTTGTTAAATTACAAATAATATCTAGTAAAATCACAGAAATAAAGTATTTATTTACACATTAACCATAAAATTATAAATAATGTCAGCAATAAAAATCAGTATTTCTAGAATTAATAATTGGTTCTTTTACTATGTGTGACCATGAAATTAACTGTATTTAAATCAGCTAAAAATATGAATAATTTACAGATGTTTATTTGCCATCTTTTGACAGTTTTTACAGTTTTTGAACAAACCAGTTTTCCACCATTTATTAAAACATGTTTTTCTTTTCACCGTCCCGCATTAACTCACACATTAATTCATAAATAGTCACTCATTTATTACCACAACATAAATAAAGCATGGAACTTATTTAACAGCTGTTTTAATCAAACTAAGCTTCAAACTGTGATATTAAATAAAAGATGCTTGTTCTTCTTTATAACAGGTAGGAACATGTAAATATCTCTGACATGAAAATGAAAAATGAATGAAATGCTGACTGGTCTCTGGTTTCTGATGTGGTCTGTGTCATTCTCAGTGTTATGGCGCCCTCTAGTGTGCAACACAACACTTCCTCCAGAATGTTCTGAAGTGTAATTTACCTGGATACGAATGTTGTAAAGTATCAATAACTTGAATATTAATGTTCCAAAGTATCAATAACTTGGATTTTTAAGATTTAAAGTATCAATTGCCAATAACGTGGATATTAATGTTCTAAAGTATCAATAATGTGGATATTAATGTTCTCAAGTATCAATAATGTGGATTTTAATGTTCTAAAGTATCAATAATGTGGATATTAATGTTCTAAAGTATCAATAACTGAAATATTAATGTTCCAAAGTATCAATAATGTGGATATTAATGTTCCAAAGTATCAATAACTGAAATATTAATGTTCCAAAGTATCAATAACTTAAATATTAATGTTCTAAAGTATCAATAACGTGGATTTTATAGGTCAATAAAGTGGATTTTAATGTTCCAAAGTATCAATAACTTAAATATTAATGTTCTAAAGTATCAATAATGTGGATTTTATAGGTCAATAAAGTGGATTTTAATGTTCTAAAGTATCAATAACTTAAATATTAATGTTCCAAAGTATCAGTAATGTGGATATTAATGTTGTAAAGTATCAATAATGTGGATTTTATAGGTCAATAAAGTGGATTTTAATGTTCTAAAGTATCAATAACTTAAATATTAATGTTCCAAAGTATCAATAACTTGAATATTAATGTTCTAAAGTATCAATAACTTGGATTGTAATTATTTGAAGTATCAATAACTTGAATATTAATGTTCTAAAGTATCAATAATGTGGATTTTATTGGTCAATAAAGTGGATTTTAATGTTCTAAAGTATCAATAACTTAAATATTAATGTTCCAAAGTATCAGTAATGTGGATATTAATGTTGTAAAGTAACAATAACTTGGATTTTAATGTTCTAAAGTATCAATAACTTAAATAATAATGTTCCAAAGTATCAGTAATGTGGATATTAATGTTGTAAAGTAACAATAACTTGAATATTAATGTTGTAAAGTAACAACAACTTGGATTTTAATGTTCTAAAGTGTCAATTACTTGAATTTCTGATGTTCTAAAGTATCAATAACCTTCAACAACAGCCAGAGCTGGATTCCTGTACATGTTAGACATCAGGATGTGATTCACATTTTAAGGACCTGAAGGAAACACTGGAGGTGCAACAGACTTCAGATTCATCCATATTAGGACTAATCATGTTGACTAAACTATGTATAGAACCGGAGGAGGTGATGAGTTGGACTTGCTGCTCCTCTGTCAAACTTCTCTGGTTGACGCTATTAAAGGCCATAAAACTCCGATGAAACGGTCCTCGGGGCTAAAAATACCCCGATCTGGTTTTTCTTTCGTGGTCCAGGAAGCGGCTGTCAGGCGGTCAGCTGGGTGACGTCAGCGCCCAGAAACGTGGAGCAGAACCCAACAGCGGAATACCTCACATTCCTGCAGCAGTAGCTCAGCGCCGGAGCTCTGTGATCTCAGCTGATTCGTAATTCTCTGACTTCAGCTCTGCTTCGGATGGAAGCCGTTGAGGTGTGATCTGAAGCTGGGTCTTTTCCTTTTCTGAAAGACCTGCTGTTGTTGCTTAATGATTAACTTTTAGATCAGAATCTTTAGCTGGTACCAGAATTTAAACTACTAGGAGCATTTGAGAAGGTAAATTGTGCTTTGCGTTCTTTTTTATCGCAGTTATTCTGTTGTGCTTTCAGTTTTCTGCTTCTTAACGTCAAATGGGGGCTCTGGTGGTTCTGTGGGGGATCCAGAAGGGTTTTTGGTTCAGATGCCGAACTCAATGCATTGGTAAAACTCACTAGCGTAAAGTCCAGGTACACAGTGGCAATGGTATGTAACTCTGGATGGCATTGCCTTGGCCTCTGACCTTGGACTTACTTTTCCTCAGGTTATATCCTTTAACACTTCACACATAAAGAAAGTCTCTATTACCCCTTCTCCACCAAGAAGAACAAGGTCCTAGTTCTGGTGTTTAGCTGGTTCAAATCCAGTTCCTCCTAAGAACCTGTTTGCTTTTTCATTGACAAGGAGTCCAGTTGGAGCCATTGGGTCACTGTAAAACCGCTACGCTAGCATCCATTACATAGCAGTTAAACAAACGCAGTAAGTTGATGATAATATCTATGTTTATCTCTATAGATGGTCTTAAGGCTGATTGTGAGGCGGAGGTCCTCCTGTTGCCTGGACACATCCGTGATCACGCTACTGGTGGGACACAACTGTAGCGGATTTCAGGTCAACAGTTTGTGCTAAACTTCCGTGTGTCCCGGGAGTCATTCCAATACATGTGTGATGGGACCAGGGACGTCCTGGAGAACAAGGACACTAATTAGCGCTTGTGTGTCCCTTTCCACCGTTGATGGTTGGTCACCATAACCCCGCCCCCAGCCCCTGACGTACTCGGTGCTTAGCTCTGGACCAGCAAAGAGTTGGTGCTTGCTGAGCTCCAGTTTATAGAACCTGGAGTCGGTGCTTAGGTGGTGGAAACACAAAGAAGTGGAGCTAAGTCAGGCTCTGGCTCTGAACTAGACCTGGAACCAGCTCAGTGGAAAAGGGTATGTGACGGCCTTTTTGTACCTGTGTAGTATTATCAAAACCTGTCTCATTGGTAATGGACGAGTTCTTCAGCATCACTCTGAGACGCCTGGATAATGACGTCTCAGAGTGATGCTGAAGAACTAGTTGATGCGTTTGTTACTTCAAGGCTGGAATACTATAATTCTCTATTATCAGGATCTCTATAAAACCTCCAGTTGATCCAAAACACGGCAGCAAGAAAGATGATATTTCTCCCATATTAGCTCGTCTTCATTGGTTCCCTGTAAAATCCAGGATAAGCTTTAAAATCCTTCTTCTCACATGTAAAGCTCTCAGTGACCACCCTATCTTAAATACCTTCTTGTACCATATTATCAAAATAGATCCCTTGATACTCAGACTGCAGGTTTACTTGTGGTTCCTAAAGCAGAATGAGAACCTTCAGGTTCCTTTGCGGTAGAATCGGCTCCCAGACTTTCCTTTTTTATTGTCTTCTCTTTGCTGTAGTTTGTTTTTTGTTGCTTCTGCAGGCATGTGAATCTGAACCTACATGTTTCTGATCTGCAGTTGCTGTCCTCACGAACCTCCCCAATGTTTACCGTTCTCTTTCCCCTTCACCCTCACCCCGACTGGTTGAGGCAGATGTCCACCCTCCCTGAAACCAATAATAATAATGTATTGGTTTTATATAGTGCTTTTCTAGACACTCAAAGACTCTTTACATTGCATTATTTATTCCCTCCATACTCCATGGTGCTAAGCTACGTATGTAGCCACAGCTGTCCTGGGGTAGACTGACGGAGGCCAGTCTGCTCCATCAGCCCCTCCAACCACCACCAACCACTCACTCTCACACTGCATCCACCCAGGCTTCCTGGTGTTCCCTCATGGTCTCCCATCCAGGTACTGACCAGGCCCAATCCTGCTTAGCTTCCCAGATCTGACAGGATTGGGCATCCACAAGGCGGTATGGCCAAACCAATCTGCTGGAGGTTTCATCCTGTCAAACGGGTTTTTTTCTTTCCACTGTCACCAGAATGCTGCTCAGAAAGAATCTCTCTATAAGATAATGTCGTTCTGTCTTCACCTTACCTTCACCTGAGATGACTTGTGTTGTGAATCAGTGCTTTGTAAATAAAACTGACTACAGCAACAGATTTGTTCGTTCTTTTTATTTAACCAGAAATTCCTCTTTGTGAATAATGACAATTTTTGAAAACACAGCATCAACATTCTACTACATCTTTTTTCCTGCATATTTTATCTTAAAATGTATTTTCCTGACAAAGCAGATTTTTTAAAATCCTTGTTCATCGCTGTAACCAGAGGAATATTCATATCCCACTTCACGTGATTGTTTTTAAAAATGATTACGCTGACGGTTTTTCCCTCCACTTCCAGTTTTTGTGCTAAGCTAGGCTAAACAGAATCCACGCAAACTGCAACCAATGTTCAGTTTCATTTTCTTCCACAGATAACGTTTTATTTAAAAGTGTTGCTAATGCTACGTCGCGTCAAACAGCTTCACTAACTCACTTACTGTTGTTTGTCTTTTAGCAGCAATCAGTTAGAAAAGTAGTTTCAGAATAAAATAAAATAAACACAAGCAAATGTTAGCTGGCATTAAGCTAGCTGATTATACTGATGCATTTCATACTGTGGAACAACAGTGAAGCTAATTAGCTTCCGATTAGCACACATTTAACTTCTTGTTTTGAGTCAATTCAGCACAAACTTCAACTCTCTTCTTAGTTGACAAGTAAAATATTTAAAAGACAATTTTAACTTTTGTTAAGCGTTTGCAGAATAAAAATTAAAAATTAAATAAACATTTGCAGCATTTAGCAGCAGCAGAAATCCAAGAACATTAAAGAGATTAAATGCTAACTGCAATTAAAGACAATGAAGAGAAAAGACAAGCAAAATAAGAAAATTACACATACTGTTAGTAAAATCAGACTTTCTAACACAACCCACTCTCTGCATTGAAAGGCAACTGATTGATGCATAATAAAATAATAAAAGCTCCAGCTATTAATTAATGAATTAATTAATTAGTCTTCATCAGCCTTTTGAATGTCCAGTTTTCTGAGGTTTAAGTCAACCAATAAAATTATTTCTGCCTGAAATAAAAAGAGGTAAAGATCCAAACCTGACACACTGAGGGTGGATATTACTTCAATATTTTGGTTTAAAGATTAAATTATTTTCAATCCTCAATTTCCACAAAAACAGTTACAAAAACCTTGCAGTTAATTAGATAATAGGCATTTTTCTATCACCTTCTCTCTGCAATTATGGTAATTTAGTCTATTTATTCAATTTATTTTTAACAATTAGAAGAAAAAAGTCACGTTGCTGCACTAGAATAATAAAAACACGGAAGTATTGCTCCTGCTTTGACACGTTAATTCAATCGTTTGGATGAATAAAACTTCAAAGGCTCCAGTTAAAGGCTAAAATGTGTTAATAAGAGAGAAAGATGTCTGCAGCGTTTTCATCCGAAATACAAACGATGACAGCCCGGAGCAGACATCTGGGCTTGAATCTGACTTTCAGACCCTGTTCTGGTTTAAATCCAGCTGTTTTCAGTTTGAACTTTGTCAGAATTTACATGTGACGCCTAAAAATAATTCAAAATACACTGAACTATATAAAGAAAAGATGATGGTAAGTTTGTCCTGACAGCTGAGGAACTCTTGCAGGCCAAAACGCATCCAGAGGAATAAATATAATAGAATTTAAGAGCTTGGAAGTTTATTTTTAAAACATCAATTCGAAATCCGTGTTTTGTTCTGCAGTCGAAGTCTGTGTGGTTAAATGTCCTAAACACAGTAGATGTTTCCTCAATGTGAAAATGGAAACTTAAACCTGGTGATTGAGTTGAAAGCTGTGAAACTCACGCTTGTTTGTTCATTTATTTACATTAACTGTAATATCTCTCCTTTTATTTGACTGCTTGTTTCCTAAAATGTCCAGCCTCCACACGACGCTGCAGCTGGAGGCCCGACATCTGGCTCCCGTCACTGTCGGGACTTTAAGTGCTGATAAATCAACAGGATGTTCCTTTAAGCACTTTAAACACCGTGGTGTCGGACTAAACTGCTTCTTAAGAACCTCAAACGCCAGTAGGCTCAGCTGGACGGGTCTCTGAGTGTTTCAGTGTCAGTTAAATGTTCTAAGTATTTCAAACACCAGTAAATCAGCCGGACGTTTAGTATTTAAAGCACTAATATGTCAGTTAAGCATGTAACTTGAAGACTTTCAGCTCCACTTACTCCTGTCTTACTTCGCTGTTGGTTGTTTTGTTTTACCACAGTTGACGATCAAACGCTTTCCTTCCTCCTGGTTCTGTTTTATTGAGCAGTGCTAAACCATCTTTTAACTCGACGTTGTGCAGCGTCAGTGTTTGCAGGGCGTATCCAGGTTCTGTCCGCACTTCCAGCAGCAGTAATGATGATGATGAAACGTCCGTCCGTCTTTCGCCGTCAGAAAAGACTGACAGAAGATCAGCTGAGGAGGAACGAGAAAACACGATGAATTAAAAAACGCTTTTAATCCAACCATGTCTGCAGGACTCATTTTTAATGTGCGTTATTGTTCTGTTTGTATTGTTTGTCAGTTCTCCATCTGTTATCTTGCTATCCCCAACTGGTCGAGGCAGATGGCCGCCTTCCCTGAGCCTGGTTCTGTCGCAGGTCTTTTATTTCCCTCCCTGTTAAAGGTTTTCTTTGTCGTTTTGTTCAGAAGGAATCTAGTGTCTATTTTGGATTGTTGGGTTCTCTGTTTAATATCTGTAAGGTCTTCATCTCACTATGTTAAGTGCTGTTTGATGATATATGTTGTGAAATGGTGCGATATGAATAAAACTTAATGGTGAATGGTCTGCACTTATACAGCGTCTGTCCAGTCCCTCCAGGAATTCGCGATGGCAACAATTAACGCAAATTCAAACAATCTCCATGAATTCTGCACCACCTTGCAATTTTGTCCAATCACCGCGACTTTTCCGCAATTTTGTCCCACCTCCCGTGAGTTCCACCAATCACAGCAGTCCCCAGTAATGCACATACGTCACCGAATTCACTTCCTTGTTTATGGTTTGAAGATACAGATACGTATGCAACAAAAACTACTGCAAAACAATCCCCTGATGTTCTTCACCAAAGCGGAGCTAAACTGTTTTCACCCCGTGGAATATTGAGGTGGAACACAAACCAAAACCATCCACTGACAAACACTTTTCCACCGTAAACATATCAGGAGAATGGGTGAAACCAGTGGACCACAGACCAGACAAACCACCGTGATGAAGCTGTTGCATCCAGATCTGTGGCAGCACTGAAACAATGAAGGTCAGTTAGATTCATTAACTGACGTGACGAGCTGTGAGCGTGTGTGTGTGAACACGCGTGTGCCAGGATGTGAAATTAACTTTTTAAACTTTTAACATTTTTAATGAATTATACAAAACAAAGAAAAAAAATGCAACTTTTTAGCAATTTTTTACTGTCTCCTGCAATTTTATCACAACAAATAAGTTTAAAACATCGCAATTTTTTAGAAAAGCTGCCACGAATTCAGACATTTTAGGAGCAACAATCTGGAAAAACACCTGTGAAATCCTGAAGGGACTGACTTTCTACCTTAGCAGTACTCAAAGCGCTTTACAATATGGTGTGCATCCACCTGTTCACAGACCAGTGAACCTGCCATTTGGAGCCACTTCAGGTTCAGTGTCTTGCTCTAGGACACTTCAGCCGGGGATTGAACTGCAAACTTTGTGATCAATGGACAAACCGTTCTACACCTGAGCCACTGCAGTCTTAACTGAACTGAATTGAATTAACTTCTCATGCAAACCTCACAGAATCGCTGCCAGTGGCTTAAAATAAAGGCGACACTGATTTGATGTCTGTTCACTAGTATTTTGTGCTGTGGCATGCGATTGGTTCTCCTCTCTCAGCCTGCAGGTGATTGGTTCCTGGCTCATGGGCAGGACTGTATAAGAAACAAGATGGTGCTGCTGTGGGAGAGAAACTAGTGCCGTCCTCCTCACCTCCCACACTGCTGTTGTCCCTGTGCTCCTATTAGTGACCAAATCCAGTGTTTTTGTGAGAGCAGGTAGGGGTGGCACATGTCCTCCTGTTTTTGATGAGATGTATACCTTAGTGATTTTATTTTCTTTGAAATGGTATTTTTTGCTTCTTTATTTTTGTGGAATGTCTTGTTTGTTTTTAGTTTATGTCCACCCTGAAGTGAGGCTCAAACTCATATTTGTAAAGAGTATAAATAAATATCAGAATACTTTGACTTGAACCTGGAGAAGATGGCACACTTCATGTTATGTCTAGGCTATGAAATAGGTGAGACGATCCCCTTAAAGTTACATGTTTATTTATTGTGTAACATATTACACTATGGTTGTGTGTGGTTTGATGTTATGACATAGTATTGCATGTTTTTATGGTTTTGTCAGCAGGACTGAAGTCTCACCTCGTCACAGCCGGAGCATCGCGGCCAAACCGTCTGACAGTAGTGACGCCCGCAGAGCAGCTTCTGTTTGGACCAGAAGTAGACCAGGTCAGCCAATCCCTGGCCGCACTCCGAGCACAAGAAGCATGTGGGATGCCACAGGGCGTCATGGTAACCGGCACGTTCAGCATACACGGCAGGACTCTCCTTGGAAACCTCACCATGGCAACCGGTGCACAGCTAGAGGACAGGATATGAAAGGGATGGGTTATTTTGTAAAATTACTGAAGGTAAATTTGAATTCAGCCGTAATAAAATACAGTTTTTATTACGGTGAGCACAGAGAGAAGGAGAGAAGCTAAACAGCAGCTGAGTTTAGGTTGAACATGAAAACACAGTGACCCACCCAGCACTTGTTAACTGGTTTAAATTAAAGATTCCACCATTTCTGACAGCTAATGCTAGCCACATTAGCAACACAACGCACTAACACCAAGGATCTTCCTATTGTTGCGGGGACATTACCACTGATAGTAACAGTAATCCGCTGGGAGTGCATGAGGACTCTCGTGTTCACTCTTACAGCCAACAGCAGAACATTTGGGGAGTTTTGTTCATGGTTCAGAGATTTTAAAGTTAGCAGAAGCAACTGTAGAAAGTAAATAAGCCTGGTGGACTGTGAGGCTCAATCTGAATGATTCACCTGAAAGCAGTGAGGGTTTATTCATAGAAAGTGAAAGAAACTCTGGCTCTCTTGTAAAGCTGGGATGCCGTCTAGTCTTTAATTTTACATCTCCAAGTTTTTAAGACAAACAAAACACATCAAAAATGGATTTTCACCTACTGGGATCTTGGATGTCTTTTTGGGTGACTGTAAAAACCTTTAGTAATATAGGAGCCTTTGAACTCGTAATGAGATGCGTCGACCTGCATAACTGGACTGGATGCATCTGCTCATGTTTCCAATCTGTTTTCGTGAAGTTCCCCAGTGATACCAAGATAACCAGTCATTCACTCACATGTTCAGTCTTGCTGCCGTCGTCCGTTCCGTTGGTGGAACCAGCGGTGGAGGTGGCGCTGCTGTTGGTGGAGCTGTGGTCCTGATGCTGCACCGCGTCCTTCTTGGCCTCCTTCGCCTCCTTCGCCGTCCTCTGAATGGCTGCTTCCTTCAGAGCTCCTCCCTCACCAGGCAACGCCACCTCCCCGACCCCCAGCACCTCCTGTTTGTACTGCTTCACAAACAGCAGCATGGAGGAAATCTGCAGAGAGATCACGAAAAAATCCAGTAACTATCCTGTTGACCTGTTTCACAACAACCCAGTATCAGCATGCTGTTATATTATGTACCTCCTCCTCACTGGCCAGGCTCTGACACTTCATGGGGTCCTGATCGTAGGCTGGTAGCTGGCTGAGGAGCTGCCTGCGACGATCCAAAGCTCCGTCGGTGCCCGAAACTGGACGTTGACTCTCTGGGAGGAGCTCCATGTACTGCATCGCCTGAGGAGGTCAGGGTAGTTTCAGTTCTGGTTAGATTTACAGAAACGATCTGATTTTACACCAGAATAAGCAGCCCATTACAGCTCAGAAGGCTGATATAAAATATGGAATAAACCTCTTTTTATGTTTAATATTATCTATGCAAATGTCTACATGTTGATGTCGCCACCTTCAGGCAAAGAAAGAAGCTCCTGAAATTTGAGGTTGGACATTATATTGTATTGGACAGTACATAGTGAGAATTCCTTGTGAAGCAGAATTATTATTACCTCCACCAAGGAGGTTATGTGATGGCTGGCGTTGGTTTGTTTGTTTGTTTGTTTGTTTGTGTGCAAAATAACTGGAAAACTCATGGACGGATTTGGATGAAATTTTCAGGAAATGTGTGAAATGGGACAAGGAACAAAGGATGAAATTTTAGGACTGATCCGGATCACCGTCTGGATCCAGGATTGTTTTTAATCTAAGTGTAACCAGGTGGACAATTAAATGCGGTTTACTCTAAAAGCCACCAGAGGGCACTCTTGTTTTTGGGGTAACCCCCTCTGACCACATGACATTTTGGGTCTCCACGCGACAGACAGCGACAGTGACAGAGTTCTCTTTCCTTCCTGAGCGACATACGCATGGTTGGGCCGGCATTCTTATCTCCGGTTGTCTAAGAAGCTGGGAGGCTGTTAGGAGCTGCCGCGCTAGAGGCCGCGCCTGTTCATTAGGTCGGATGGGGTGAAGGCCGCATTGTCGGTAGGACATTTGAACTGTCTGTAATTACATTTGTATCTGTAACGTTCCATACAAAATATGTGAATTGGGAGATTGTGTTGGGGGTGGACTGAAGCTCCTTGGTGGAGGTATGAGCTCTCTGAGGGCTTTTCTAGTTATTTATGTAATGGAGGCATCAGCAATACATCAGATTTTATATTTGTCAGAAGTAATTCTCAACACTGTGGGCTGTATGTTCTGTAAGGAGTGATAGATGCTGGTATCCTGCACAGATACACAGAGATTTAAGGGCAGTGTTTTAAATCTGTTTAAAGAACTTCTAGAAGAAATGTTAATATCTCCATATATTTTCACAAACCTCTGAGTTTAACCAGTTCACATTTACAATTTTAAAAAGTCAACTTCAGTCTCTGTGTTGTGGGAGTTCAGATTTATTTTATCTTTGTGTCTGTTTTGCTTGAGTTTCCCACGACTGAAACCTGATCTCATCCAACACATTCAGAGTCGTCATCGTGCCGTCCAGGTGTTCTCAGTGACACACCCTCGTCAGGTTAGTTCACCACGCTGAGACGGTGACTAACAGTTCAGAGCTGCACCCACAAACTCGAGCAAGCAAAAGGAGTCGGACGAAACGAACGAGATGTTGGAGATTTCTAGAGGCACATCTGGTTCCCGGTCTCCGTCAGTGTTGCGTTTGGATCCGTCTCTACAAGTTCAGCCGCAGTAATGTGTGTCATCGCTGTAATTACAGGTTGTGAAGCCTGAAACACACTCGAGTCTGTTTTTAATGGAGACCAGACAGCTGAGGCTGTTCGATGCAGAGTGAGGGCTGTGAAATCTACATTTAAAACACATTTAAACTCAACTGCAGGAGTGAATAGAGTGGTAAATCTGCAGGGATGAGAATTAATTATAGCTTTCCGTGTGGATGAAACAGTCTGTATTTGCATTCATCATATTTTACTGGAAGATAAGGAACAAATATGAGCTGAAACAACACAGTAATATGAGGGTATTTCAAAAAGTTCTTAGCCTCACCTGGAAACAAAAGGCCCAACAGCCATTTTGGGGCATAACTGTAACTTACAAAGCTTACATCATATAAGGCTTTATAGTTTACAGGTATGTACACCTGACCTGGTACCTTCTGACTTTCCCAGTTTCCCAAACTGAAATCACACGTGGTTACCATTTTCAAAGTGATGATGAAGTGGTGCATGTTGTCAGAGTGATGATGAGGTCATGCATGTTGCCAGAGTGATGACGATGTCATGCATGTAGTTAAGAGTGATGATGAGGTCATGTATGTTGTCAGAGTGATGATGAGGCCATACATGTTATTAAGGAGTTTCCGGAGGCTCAAGATGTGACCTTTTTTCACAAATGGGTAGAAGCTTGAACGTCGGTGTACCAAGTGTATTAATGGCAAAGAACAATCTTTCTTCTGTTGTGTTTTCTGGTGAAGTTGCAAACTTTTTGAAGTACTCTTGTATAAAGTAATGCTTTCAAGGGCTTTTCACAGTGTAAAAAGTTGTTTGGTCAATAGAACATGTCATAAAAAGCAGTTTTTTTGGCTTCTGATGACATAAAAGGCAGCGTTATACAAGCTTTTTTGCATGTTTCACTGTTAAAGTAGGCTATGTTGAAAAATAATGTAAGAACAATCTTTCTCCTGTAATGTTTTCTGGCGAGGTCTCACATAGTCAACAAATATGTACTGAGGAGAGGTTCCTGTTTGAATAGCACCATCTATCCATCCATCCATTTATCCTACCCACCCATCCATCCATACATCCATCCATCCATCCATCCATCCATCTATCCATCCACCATCCATCCATCCATTCATCCCATCCATCCATCCATCCATCCATCCATCCATCCATCCATCCATCCATCCATCCATCCATCCATCCTTCCATCCATCCATCCATTCATCCCATCCATCCATCATCCATCCATCCATCCATCCATCCATCCACCATCCATCCATCCATTCATCCATCCACCCATCCATCCATCCATCCATCCATCCATCCATCCACCCATCCATCCATCCATCCACCCATCCATCCATTTATCCCACCCACCCACCCATCCATCCACCCATCCATCCATTTATCCCACCCACCCACCCATCCATCCATTCATCCATCCATCCATCCATCCATCCATCCATCCATCCACCCATCCATCCATTTATCCCACCCACCCATCCATTCATCCATCCATCCATCCATCCATCCATCCATCCATCCATCCATCCATTCATCCCATCCATCCATCAATCCATCCATCCACCATCCATCCATCCATTCATCCCATCCATCCATCCATCCATCCATCCACCCACCCATCCATCCATCCATCCATCCATCCACCGATCCATCCATTTATCCCACCCACCCATCCATCCATCCATCCATCCATCCATCCATCCATCCATCCATCCATCCATCCATCCATCCATCCATCCACCCACCCATCCACCCATCCATCCATCCACCATCCATCCATCCATTCATCCCATCCATCCATCCATCCATCCATCCACCCACCCATCCATCCATCCATCCATCCACCATCCATCCATCCATTTATCCCACCCACCCATCCATCCATCCATCCATCCATCCATCCATCCATCCATCCATCCATCCATCCATCCATCCACCATCCATCCATCCATTCATCCCATCCATCCATCCATCCACCCACCCATCCATCCATCCATCCATCCACCATCCATCCATCCATTTATCCCACCCACCCATCCATCCATCCATCCATTTATCCATTTATCCCACCCACCCATCCATCCATCCATCCATTTATCCCACCCACCCATCCATCCATCCATCCATCCATCCATCCATCCACCATCCATCCATCCATCCATCCATCCATCCATCCACCCATCCATCCATCCACCATCCATCCATCCATCCATCCATCCATCCATCCATCCATCATCCATCCATCCATCCATTCATCCCATCCATCCATCCATCCATCCATCCATCCATCCATCCATCCATCCGTTCATTCAACATTCTGCATTTAACAAAGCAGCTTCAGAGTTACTAACTACCTAAAGAAACCCCTTTAGTTTACAGTAGGACATCATCAGCATCTTCCTTCTCACCAGCTTCTGATTGAGTCCGGCCGGCGCCCAGTCGTACGTCGTGGTGTTGAAGGTCGGGTCTTTGCGTGACACCACCGGATTTGTCACGATCATCCGGTTTCTCTTATACATGCGAAGGCCGCCACCTCCTTTAACCTTCGCTGTTAAATGTGAGCAGGGCGAGTCGGCCAGCAGACGCCCCATCCGCTGGTCGTCCTCCAGGTCGCCTCCAGGAGCGTGATCGACGGTGCTGCAGCCACAAGCTGTGCAGGCTTTCCTGGATAGAGGAGAGAGGAGTTAACCCTCTGAGCTTGTTTAAAGGGCACGTTAATGGTAAGAAATGGTAAAAACTGAAAAAAATGTCAAATTTCCAGTTTTCTGTCGGTTCTTGAACTACTAATCTGTTTTTTGTGGTTGCATCAGGTATAACAACTGAACCAGGACTAATCCAAATCACTTAACTCTATGTGTCTCATTTAAAAATTCACCAAAAATAAACGGTTTCCACTGATCAAATTCTGCAGAAATCTAAAAATTCTGCGATCCTCTGCGCAACCATGAAGCCATTAGCGACTCGGCTGTGACCAACAGACACATAGTAAAAATTCAGAGAGTTTTTAGGATGAACTGCAGGCAGTGTAGAGTGGAGACACACTGAGGGTTCGCTACAGCTACTATTTCAGACTTTTTCCTTTTCAGATGTCAACAAATATCACCGTCATAATCGTGTTAAAATGAAATAAACATTCTAAAACCATTACAACCATTTGGAGTTGCTCCTGTAACATAATGGATGTGTTTCCTCTCTGGATCTGTGAAAGCTGACTGTTAGCGTTGCTGCTTCGCTCTCAGCTTACAAAACATCCCAATTCAGCTGCTCCTTTTCCCAACTTCCAAGTTTATTCCTCTTCCAGCCAACACCCATCTGATCCTCAGTCATGTCTCTTTACGAGCAGAGGGCCGAGGAAAGCAATGGGAGGAGTGTTTTTCTCTTCATTTAGTTTTTCAGGCGGAGGGAGAAAATGAAAGGAAAGAAAAAGGGAGTTCAATACCTCCAAGAATGTGGCTGAAATCCAGAGCAGCTCTCCTTACATACGAGACACATGGCCGCTCCTCCTCCTCCTGCTGCTGCAGTCTTCTGCTTTATGGACATCTGAGAAGAGACGCAACGTAAAACAACAAGAATGAAGCACAGTTATATTTATATCTCATATTCAGAGCAAGTAGAGCTTCACTGTGTTACTGTGTTCTCAGCAACCAAATACTGAGAGCATCAAAAGTTAGACTTATAGTATCAATGAAAGACGTTTCTCAAAGACGTCTTCGAGAAACCCAAACAAGTCCAGATGCTACGATTGAAACAACGAGGATGATCAGTTGAAAGTTCTTCTTTAGTTCCCAGATTGTCTTGTAAAGGACGTTTCATTATCAGTTAAATCTTGTTTTTCAGGTGCAGTATTTCAGTATGATGTGTGACATTACTTATTACCTCCAGTATTACCTTTCACTGTTGTATTCTTACTCTAGTTTACTTGTTATTACCGCCACCAAGGAGGTTATGTGGTGGTTTATTTGTTTGTTTGTTTGTGTTCAAAACTTGAAAACTCATGGACATATTTAGATGAAATTTTCAGGAAATGTGTGAAATGGGACAAGGAACAAAGGATGAAACTTTGGGACTGATCTGGATCACCGTCTGGATCCAGGAATTTTTTTAATGTAAGTGTAACCGGGTGGACAATTAAATGCGGTTTATTCTAAAAGCCACCAGAGGGCACTCTTGTTTTTGGGGTAACCTCCTCTGACCACATGACATTTTGGGTCTCCACGCGACAGACAGCGACAATGACGGAGTTCTCTTTCCTTCCTGAGCGACATACGCACGGTTGGGCCGGCATTCTTATCTCCGGTTATCTAAGAAGCTGGGAGGCTGTTAGGAGCTGCCGCGCTAGAGGCCGCGCCTGTTCATTAGGTCGGATGGGGTGAAGGCCGCATTGTTGGTAGGAAATTTGAACTGTATGTAATTACATTTGTATCTGTAACGTTCCAGACAAAATATGTGGGAGATTGTGTTGGGGGTGGACTGAAGCTCCTTGGTGGAGGTTTGAGCTCTCTGAGGGCTTTACTAGTTTTATTCTGAAATGTATAGTCCTCACATCTTATTGGTTTTCTATTTTCTTCAGCACTGCATTTCTTATACTGTCTTTTTCTTACCTTACCTTATCTTATAGCTAAAAGAGAGGATGAATCTCTCATAAATGTTCTTAAAACATTTGCCAAATGTTGCACTGAGAACCATCCTACTGATATCATCTGACATCGTGGGAATGTCTTAAGGAACGACTTTAACGTGTTTCCTCAACAGCAACCTCAGAATATCACCGGCAAAATGTTCCACCTTTATTTTACATTGAAGGAAAGTTTTTAAAACGTCATTTGTGGCCTTGATAACGTCGACTGTGCAATAAAACCGAACCATCCTCCAGGATCTAAGCGAGTATGAGAACCTTAAATTTAACCAAACTGAAGAGTCGTGGCAGCAGTTTGTTTGGTGAATATATAAATATAAATATAAATAGATGTTTGTATGACAGAGAATTTACAGATAACTTTTCTCTCTGATAGTCTGAAGTGACGAAAACAATGAAGACGTGTCGCCGGAGAAAGAGGAGACGTCGTTAAGCATTTATCAGAGTCAGTGTGGGAGGAAGAACAGACACACACACACACACACACACACACACACACACACACACACACACACACACAGGATGGATGATCTCATTGGTCCGCCCAGTGACATCATCATCAGTGTCCTCACAAACACTGCAGATCCTCGTCTGCACTCCACATTGTTTACTCTGTTACACTGTAAAAAAAACTCCACAGCAAATACTTTAAAAAACCGTTAAACAACATCAAATATCTGAGAAATAAAGATATTTTTAACTGATTTAAATACAATAAAACTCTGATGTTACACAGTAAAAGAACGAATTAGAATCTTTCATGTGGACGTTTTTAACCTTTTATGAGATTTTACTGGATGTTATCTGTAATTTAACAAAACAAGTGAAAACTGTAAAATAACGTCTTTAATAAACAGAATTTTCCTTTCAAATAACGACAAATATCCACAAGATAATGACATTTCCCGCTGTTTTAAATAAAGTATTGTCCTCACATTGTCAAACTACCTTTTGTAAAAGTATAGATTTTTGGACATGTGATTTTACTAAATATGATCAGTAATCTGTAAAATTTCACATCATGCCAAATCAAAAATCTGTATTTTTCGTTTGACCATACAAATTAAGTTTCACTATATTTCAATCAGCAGAAATGACATGTTTACAGATATTGGCTTATTTGCTTATTTGATATTTTTGAAAGAAAAATGATATATGAAGGATTTAAAAATAGTGAATGATTTTTAGTTGTTGTGTTCCAGATTTTCACTGTTGTTTTTAATTTTTTTACAAAAAAATAAATAAATAAATAAAATCAGGCCTAAATTGTGTTTTGTCTAATGTTCACAACAAAAATCTGTACTTTTTACAAATAATTATGTGTTATTTTACAACATGGAGCCATAAATTGCACTATTTTACCGTATTTAAAACAGCAAAAAACAGCATTATTCTTCAGATATTTGCCATCATTTGAAATAAAATATCCAAAAACAAGTTTTGAGTTGTTATTTTTCAAATTTTTAAAAGCAAAAATGAAAAAAATCACAGAGAAAATATCAATTTACACGTTTACTGTAAAAAAGGCCAAAACTGTAAATTGTAATTTACAATTTTTAATTTTAATTTTTGTAATTTGTTCTTTTACAATATACGACCATAAAATTGCACTATATTTTTTTTAACTGTATTTAAATCATCAAAAATATTATTATTACACAGATATTTGATGTCAGTTGACAGAACTTTTTTGTATATAAATGATTGATTATAAGGATTAATGAATGGTAAATCAGTTTTTTATTTGTTATTTTACATATATTTTACTGTTTTGTTAAATTACAGACAATAACTAATAAAATCACAGTAAAAATGTGTTAATTTATATATTGAACAACAAACACATCAACATCTTGAAATCATATATATATATATTTTTTTACAATATATGATCATAAAATTTCACTATTTTACTGTATTTAAATCCACTAAAAATGTCATTTTACAGATATTTTACCTTGTTTTTCCTGTTTTTTGAACATATGAACATTGAACAGTGTTCCAGTCATTTCTTAAGGTGTTTTTTGGGTCTTTTTACAGAACCTGGACTCTGCTATGAGAACTTGGACTCTGTACGAGGCGTCATTCATCCTGTGTTTCTTCTGGCTCCTGGGTTCTTTGGTCTTGGTTGTCTGGACTGGTCGGTATTTAACTGGGGTTGATCTAAATGACAGTAAGAGGCCGACTGATGCATCGTGACAGTTAAAATGTCCTCTCAGCTACAGAAAGACCAACATGAGGCCGATGACAGGCTGTTCTTAAAGCCTCTGGCAGGAAACCTGAACCTCGCTGCTGTTTGTCTGACAGGTGACCCGTCCGTCCGTCCGTCCGTCTGTCAGCAGGTATTAAGGAACCCGAGGGAGCCGATCACATACGTAATATTCTGAATATATACAGAACAATGAGCCTCCTCTGTTCTGGTCTCAGGTTTCACCAGATGTTGAACCAGTCGACTTCTTCAGCACCAAACTGGGAAAAAACATTCCTGTCTGCATCAGACTTTGATCACAGAACAATGTAAAAAAACAAACTAAAAGAACAGTAGACATGACGCTAAAACAACACGACTGGCTTAAAATATCAGTGAATGTTGCTGCATTAAAGGAAAACCGATGCTACACTGAATATAAAGATATCCAGTTAGCTCAGCTCGGCTCCGTCCACAACCAACAAACACCTATAAAACTCAGTAATGAACTTAATCCAACTTATTTTTTAAATCATGTAAAAAAAAACAACGGAAGGTTTGGCTTTTGGAAAAAACTTGGAAAAAAAGTAAAAATAAATCAATTTTAAAATAATACTCTGGAAGTTTAGATACCAAATGCCTTTTAAATAATGGAAAATACCCATCTAATAAACAAATACAGTAATTTTCCATAATTAAATACACAACATAAGTCACATTAGAGGATTTACATAGGAAGGTTACAATATTAAATTATATTATACTATAACTTTATCGTATCATAATTAATTATATAGTATTGTATCGTATCGTATTGTATTATATCGTTTTATATTTATTTATTTAATTTATTTTATATTATGTCGTATCATATTATACTATATTGTATTGTACTGCATCGCATCGTATTATGTAATATACTATATTATATTATATCATGTTGAAAAAGTATTTGCCCCCTACAGAAATCTTCTGTTCTTGCATATTTGTCACACGTAAATATTCCAGATCATCGAAATAATTTTAATATTTATTGAACATTAGACAGAAATAACCCACAAAACCAAAAAGTGCACCTTTTAAATGACGCTTTATTAAAGATTTATTGCAAACCTATATCACCCCCGAACCCTTGGCAGCAACAACTGCAGTTATTAATAATTAATTAATAATAATTTAATTTTTGCATGTTGTTTTTACACCAGACGTGTAAATTTAAGGTGTATTTTTTGTAATTTTATCAATAAATTTTTAAGTTTATTTCTAAAATACTGAGCAAATAATTGAAACGAGAGGAAAAGATGAGGTAAAACTGCAGAATCAGTATTTAGTTATTGTTTATTTGTTTGTTTGTTTGTTTGTTTGTGCAGTAACCTCCTGGATGTAGCTTCTAAACAAGACACAACTCTGTTTAGCTTTGTGTTAAATAAAACATCAGCTTGTGTTGTGGCTCTTCTGTTGTTGGTCTCATGTCCTTCGTTAAGGACTTAGCTGTGTGTCATTATCAGTGTATTTACAAAAGGCTGAAGACAGACGAGTGTTTAAAGGTGTCGACGGCCGGAACAGAAACAGCTGAAGACCAACAACAAAGCCTCGTTAAGTCCCTCTGGACCGACGCTGGTTGTTATTATAGCAGCAGGTCAGAACTCAAACGCCTCCATGAGCTTTAAAGGACCCGTCGGTTACGACCAGCAGCTTTAATGCAGCTTTTCCACATGTGAGTCACAGCTGCAGCAGACGTGACGCAAAAACAAGAAATAAACATGATGCAGCCACGAGTCTGGACACGGCCTGTTCTTCACAACTATATAAACTAAAAAAAAAACAACAGCAAAAGAGAATTATAAAAAAAATCTAATTCTGCAGTTTAACAATTTTTTCCTTTTTGTTTTACAGAATTTTAATGTATTTTTAAAATACACAAAAATCTTGATAAAATTAAAAATTATTCAACAAAATTTGTAAACCTGAAAACTGAATAGAGATATTTTTTTTTAAAATGCTGCGACAAAAATTAATATTTTTGACATAAAAAGATTGTTTTACATCCAGGAGGTCACTGCACTGTAAAATAAATTAAATAACAGAAATATTGAAAAAATAAATGAATTTAAAGAAAATAATTCCCCATTTTAACAGATTTTTTCCTTTTTGTTTTACAGAATTTAAATGCATTTTTAAAATACACAAAAATATTGATAAAATTAAAAAGCATTTAACAAAATTTGTAAACTTGAAAACTGAATAAACCTATTTTTTTTTTTTTTAAATGTTCAGAAAAAAATTATGGTTTTTGACATAAAAAGATTGTTTTGCATCCAGGAGGTCCCTGCACTGTAAAATAAATTAAATAACAAAAATATTTAAGAAATAAATGAATTTAAAGAAAATAATTCTGTATTTTAACAGATTTTTTCCTTTTTGTTTTCCAGAATTTTTGTTTTTTTAAAATACGCAAAAAATATAAATAAAATTGCAACAACAACAAAAAGTGAATTTTCATCTCTAATGTAAAATAACATGTAAACCCGAATAGCCTGAAAATCGTATCTATTTGTTGAATTTTCTTCTCTAACGTAGGCGGACTGCTGAAATACTTTAACAAATTTATCTTAATTTTCACAGTTTTTTACTGACAAGATAAAACTGTTAGATTCAAGTCAAACATTGTGAATATATTTATAAAATTAGACACAGTCACTGACATTTCTGTAATTTTCCACTGACTTGTTTGATAAAGAACCCGTCGTAAACTCGGCTCAAACAAACGACGTCCTGCAGAAAAACTTCTTCTTTCTGAGGGAAACGTGGCGTCTCTATATTTAGGAGCAGATAAGGAGAGTAATTCTGAACATGTCGACTATGTGGAGAGGAAACTTCAGGAAATGCTGCGAGATAAGGAGTTAGAGGTCGCAGGGTCTGGTTCTGAGTCACAGCCAAGAACTCCCAGAACTTCCTGCTGCTCAGCATTTCAAAATAAAAGAGCTGCAGACTCCAGCGGCGTCACAGGGCGAGAAAACGGACGGAAAGCTGCACAGGAGATGTTTTATAGTTTCATTTACAATCCGGAAAACCTCACTTCTACTTTTAGAGTCGATTAATCTGAAAACGTCCCAGTGACAGCTTTTAATGAGAACTTACTGCTTTTATGTGACGATAAACTCTGTGGTTTTTATATTTTGGGTCTTTTATTTAATAGAACTGACCACTGCAGGACGTCACCTTTGGCTTCGGAAAAGATTTACAGATATTTTTCATGATTTTCAGCCATTTTAGGGTCAAAACTATCAAGCTGCAGTCGCTAATTTGGATCTGTGTCCTCCTGATTTTACATTTGTCCATTTAATGCTTTTTAATTTCTCATGTAAACATCTCAGAATGAGGGTTAAACTGACAAGACACTGTTATTATTACATTACTAAGCATAACTTACTTGATTTATTCATCTAAATGCAGGTAAAGTAGATTGAATTTATTTATTTGGAATCTCTAAAATATGATTTATTCATTTTCTGGTTTTTTACATTTTCAGTTTGATGCACTGTAAAAAACAAATTGTTATTTTATCATTTTATTATCGTAGAGATGTTTTCGTATCTGTAAAATGCAGGAAAACATCAACAAAATTGCAAAAAACGGACTGAATTTACATTAAAACACCTTCAAAAACCCGTAACCTCGGATTAACTGTGAAATTTCCTGTTTTATTTTGAAGTTTGTTGAAATAAGTTTGCAAATCCACTTTTGTAAATGAGTTTCTAAAGTCAGACACAACGACAGTTAACAGAAAAACGCATTAGTCTGACGTTTTGACGTGTGTTTGTTTGTGTAAATGAGAGATATCTGGTGTAATTTCACAACAAAAATGTTAAATTAATGTGGCTTCATCAGTGTATAATAACAAACAATTAATATTATAATAATAATAACTAGAAAAGCACTCAGAGAGCACAGACCTCCACCAAGCAGCTTCAGTCCACCCCAACACAATCTTCCAATGACAAAGTGAATAAAAAAGATATTAACGCTGTTTATTTCACTCCGTTCATCCACTGACCTCTAATTTACTTCACATAGCTCATTCAAGACCAGTGGGTTCCATTTAATACTTAGCCATTTTGTCATTCGTGCACACATTTTCGGGGAGACCAGAAATGTTCCTCTTGAGAATCTGGTTTGGTTTTGCTAAACAGGACTTCTGTTGCAGCTGCGTTTGAGGACAAACAGCTCTATGGGAAAAACAACTACTTAGTTTTAACAAGACGTCCCAATTTACAGCTTTGTGACAAGAAATAAGCAGCAGGAGGTTTGAGCAAGATGAAATAAGGCTGACCTTAAGGCCAAGTATGGTGTAGTTCCAAGTAGCCTAGAGTGGCTAAGTTAGCTAACCAACAGTATGGTAGCTTAGCTGCTGTACAAACCTAATACTAGGGCTGGTTGGTTGTGGTGGTATTAAGATAATAATGTTGATATTTGAATCGTCCTGTGTGCTGCTGACGGGCGCCGCTGAGGCTCTACAACGCCGGCATGGTTCCAATACGTGGACCTGCCAACTCCGGTGTCAACAACTCAAAACTCTTTCCAACAGCGCAGTGTTTCAACTTTGGGTAGATAAAAATAAAAGTAGAAAAGCACTCAGAGAGTCCAGACCTCCACCAAGCAGCTTCAGTCCACCTCCAACACAATCTACCAACGACTAAGTATCCTTAAATAAAGTTAATTGTCCGGTAATCTCTCTCACACCGTAGCACTGCTGTGGTTGAGCACAAGCGGCCGACACCCACCATATATGTGCAATGCACTTTCCTACCACAAGGCGGCACTGCAAGGCTTTCTAACACTCCCAATGTTAAAGAATCTTTTTAAAAATTCCTGGATCCAGACGGTGATCCAGATCAGTCCCAAAATTCCATCATTTCTTCCTTGTCCCATTTCACACATTTCCTGAAAATTTAATCCAAATCCTTCCATGAGTTTTTAAGTTATTTTGAGCACAAACAAACAAACAAACAAGCTAACGCCATCCAAAACATAGCCTCATTGGCGTAGGTAATAAAATAAACACATATCCATCTAATATCTTTCACTAAACATGATGTTGATCTGATGATCTCATGTAAAAAAAGGCAGGAATCTGTATATTAAATCCATAAAATGACTCCTATAATAAGTTTTCTGGTATTTAATTGTCTATTTCTGCTCCGGCTGCTGAACATTAAACATTTCAAACTGTTCTTATTCATTTTATTTGTGGGCTTTGTGCTCTTGGCTGCTGGAAAAAGCCTCTATAAACCTCTGGCTTCACTTATTTGTAGCTCTTCAGGTTTTGTCTTTATGACTTTGACGTTGGTTGACTGAGGAAACAGGCCCCGGATGATCAGTTCGTTAAAACACCAGAGGGTCCGTTTCACTCGTCTGGTTTCTGTTTGGTGTTTTGTTCTCGGCGTTCCTCGACAACAACACGGGTTATTTCCATCCGTGACGACACTGTTTCCAGCTCCGAGGCCTAAAGTCGGGATCAGACCTCGACAGGTGACGCTGATCCGTCGGGTTTTCAGACCAGAGCGGGATCAGGGCCTCGTGGTTCTGGATTACATTCACCTTCCAGCCGCTTCATGTGTGTAAACAAGCCGCAGAGATTCGTCCAGACTGGTGTTAAAATGTCTTTAAGTGCAGAACACGCATGTAGGAATGATCAGCAGCAAGTGACTGGATGTGATCAGAGAACTAATCTTTCTACTGAGCAGGAGGGATTTTAGGTCACGTCAGAGAATTAAATGATAAATTAAAATGTGTTTTTATGTAAGTGTTTAGATTTGAATTTAAATAAACTAAATTGACCTTTTCTGAAAGTTAACCTGGTTATGAATCTGAATGTTGGGACCAAAGGTGTAAAAATACATGGTGGAATACTGTAAAGTTAAAACCTGTTAAAATATTGGAGCAAATATCTGATTTTTTTTAAACAAATCAATATTTTTTTCTGTGAACCTACTATATGTTATCTGTAATTTTTTTTAAAAATCTGTAAAATAGCAGTTATAATTCACCATTTTTCAACCCCTAATTTACATGTTTTTTTCTTTCAACAGCAAAAATTTGTAAAATTACAAGCATGGTAAAAGAATAAATTATCATTTAAAAAGATATAGATTTATTTTTTCAATTTGGGCTTCTGTTTTTGTTATGATTATTATTATTATTTTTTATTATCATTATTATTTTTTATTATTATCATTATTATTATTAATTTATTTTTATCATTATCATTATTATTATTTGATTTTTATTATTATTATTATCATTATTATTATTACATTTTTATTTTGTTATTATTATTTTTTATTTGTATTTTTATTATTATTATCATTATTATTTTATTATTTTTGTTATTATTATTATTATTATTATTATTATTATTATTATTACAGTCAACATGTAAATTATTTTTTAATTCTACTAAATGTTGTCTGTTATCTAAGAGAAACTTAAAAAATCTGTAAAATAACAGTTAAAAAATATTTACTATTTTTCAATTTTTTTAATATCCAGAATATTTCTTTCAGATAACGCTAAACTATTGTAAAAATAATTAAAATTTTTGCTGATGTAAACACAGTAGAAAGAGGGTAATTGTACAAACAGACATAAAAGGACAAATTTTGTACAATTTCTAAAAAAAGAGGTGGTCATTATTTAATTTTTATTTTATTTTTTATGTAATAATTTTACAGCATATAAATTAATATTTTTTTTCTGTGATTTTACTTTTTATTATCTGTATTTAAAAAAACAAGGAAATTTGTAAAATAAAAATTCCAGAAGCTGCTTTCTATTTTACAGTCCTTAACATATGTTTTGTCTTTTAAATAAAGGCAAATAAATGTAAAATAATACATTTTGCTGGTTTACACACAGTGAAAAACAATAATGTAATTTTAGGGTAAAATAGTACCGTCTGTAAGAAAAGACATTTTTATGGTTGACATTTAAATTTATACACTTTTCTATAATTCTAGTGGATGTTATCTGTAATTTAACAACACAGAGGAAACAAACTGTTAATTATATATTTACTTTGTTTTAATTCTTAATATTCAGACCAGATTTCTGATGTGAACATTACTGGTCAGGTTTTTTTAGATTGAACGTGTTAATAAATAATAATTTTTCTCTAGTTTTACTGGTTATAATCTGTAGATAATAACAGTAAATTATTAAAGTTATAACACGTTCGTTTTTACAGTGCACCTATCAGTAAACTGTCAGAACTCCTCGGAGTCTCCTCATCATGAAGACGGTGGTTTCTCTGGACCTCCACCTCCAGCAGCCGGTGACCTCCGACCTCCACATCTGTCTGTGTGACCTCATGCAGATGTTCCTACCTTCTCCACAGCTGAGCTCACGTCCATGTCGGCTCCTCGGCTCGCTGCTCCCAGAACAATGAGGCTTTAAATTCCTCTCCTGCCGACCGCACTTCCTCTCCGCCCGCCCACAGCTCCGGCCCACTGCAGTCCCACCGTCTAGACTTTCATCCACTCTCCTCTGGGCTTCTTCCTCTTCTTCTTTTCCTCCTCCTGTAATGGATTTTCTGTCTTTTCCCTCTCTAAAACAGCTGATCCCACCTTCTCTTTCCCTCAGCTCCTTTTCCTTTCCCCTCCAGTCTACTTCCCCAGCTCTTCCCTCCTGGTTTGTCCGGCTGCCAGCTCTCCTTCTCCACCCTCCAACAGGTTTCTTCACCTCCTGATTTTGCTCCAACACGTTGTTTTTTCCCCTCCCTATCAGCGGAGTCACTCTGCCGTGTTGAATTTTGCAGGAGCTCGTGGTTTTTCAGACAGACTAATGCTGTTAGAAGCTGCTGGTCCAGCTCTGCTCTGGACTCCAGGACCACCTGAGGCCTGACTGGACTGTTTGTGTTTTTAATCTGAGACAAAGGCTGAGGGATTCCCTGCTCACACTCCGGCAGCCAATCAGAGCAAACCTGGAAAACTCTTCAGCCAATCAGAGCTTTGGAAACCCCTCCTCCTCCTCCTCCCATTCTGCAGAGATTCAGGGTTTCAGAGGAATGTGGACTCCAGACGATCACCTTCAGGTTTCCTGGTTCACTGACGGGCGTTAAACCCTCAACCTGAACTCTGAGGCTCATGAGGCCCTCAGTGGACCTGATGCATGCTGGGAAACGAGACAGAATCCCTGAATCTGTGTTAAAAAAGAAGCTGAAAACCATCTCCCTTCTTCTCAGGATGATTTTATGAAGCTTTTAATTTGAAACTTTATGTTAGGCTGACCGTCCCTCATGACAAGTGCAGGTACAGCTGTTATACAGTTAGCATCTTGTTTAGCATCTTATACAGCTTTGGACGGGCCTAGACTGTGAAAAAAAGATAAATAAAGACATAAAAAATCATATTACAGCAACTGGGGTGACAAAAAATATTATATTAAAGCACAAATGCACACACACACGTATAATTTGTATATTTAATACATAATATATGAATATTTAGTATCCTGCTATGTACTTATGATGCAGCTAATGAAAAAACAAACAAATAAACAAACCAAAAAAACATAAAATAAACTAGTGTTTCGAGGAGGAACAAAATTAATTAAATAAAAAACACAACCATCCCATAAAAATACAGTAATTTTACACACGTAAAACACAAATAATAGCCTTCATTTTTATATATCTTCATATATATGAGTTCCATATATTCAATGTTACAGTGAGTGTGTGTTATTACTATCATTACTATTATTGTATAATATAATTGTTACTGTATGAAAATATAAACAAGTATGTCATGACTTATTTCTATCTCTACTTTACTCAAATTGCTTTTATTAATTTATTTCCTTTTGTTTTGCTTGTCTTGCACCACGTACTGTTAAATTAACTTACAACATTTGTTTTTTAAAAATCTTTTCTTCTGCACCAAACCTCTACTTTAAATTCCTCATAATTGTTATCAGTTAATTAATTTATGTAATTTTATGGTCAAACGGTTTTTAGATTTAATGTGTAAATAAATACTTTTTCTCAGATTATACTGGTTAGAATCTGTAATTAATAATGGTAAGATGTGAAAAGACATTACAATTGAATTCTTCTTATTATACTATTAATATACTATTATTATTATTATTATCATTATTATTATTATTATTATTATTATTATTATTGTTGTTGTCATTATTATCATTACATTATTATTATTATTTTTATTATGTCATCATTTTTATTATTATTATTATTATTATCATCATTACATTATTATTATTATTTTTATTACCGTCATTACTATTATTGTTGTTATTATTATTGTCATTATTATTATTATCATAAAATTATTATTATTATTATTATTATTATAACATTATTGTCATTATTATTGTTGTTGTTGTTGTTATTATTTGTATTATCGTCATCATTGTTATTTTTATTTTTGTTATTATTATTATTATTATTCATAATACTGTTATTATTGTTGTTGTTAGATTTTTTTTTAAAGGAAGGAAGCCCGTTTTCCTCGTTTCCTCTTAGTTTAGTTTGTAGGTGAACGAGGCAGTGAAGCGGATTTGAACGCGGCACCAAATTTTCCCGGGAAAAGCCTCCTACGTCACAGACCGCCTCCGATCCGAGCTCAGACTGAAGGTTCGTTTGTTTTGCTCTGCGGCCTGAACCGCTTCGGAGACGCAGGCAAACCTCCACACCGGTGGAACGAGCCTCACCGAGCCCGGTAACAAACCGAACAGACCCCAGCGTGAGACCCCGCCCCTGTGAAACAAACTGTCCAATCAGAGCGCGGGACGTCAGCCGCCTGTTTGAATATTCACGACTTTTCGCGGGCTTCGCGGGGTCACGTGGTTGTTTCGCGCGAAAAGCGACTCCGGGCAGGAAGAAGAAGGAGTTTGATCAGAAGCAGCAGAAAGAGACACAAGAGCAGCGATGGCGGTGAGTTAAACGGATAAAACCGAACAAAACCGAACAAATCCGGGTTTAATTTATCAGACGAAGGAAAATAAAGTTAATTAAAGCAGGTTTTTATTCTGTAGCTGCGGTTTTTAAACGTAAACTGACTTTTAACTTCGCTCCGGATCACAACAAAGACTCAGAGGCTCCACTAGAGTAAAATCACACGCTTATTTTCCAATTAAAGTGAGAGTTTTTCACTGAACTCGACGTTTTTATTCGAGATGAGCTGATTTTCTACCGGTGCAGGATAAATTCTGGGTTTTATTTGCGCTGTTTGTTCACCTGCTGAGTGAAGCTGAGCTGCCATGTGGTCGATCAGCTTCTGTTTGTCTGAGAAATTCACTTTTTATGTGCTTAAAGCAGGAAAACTACGGATAAAAGCTGTTTTTAAAGCAGTTCCTACGTGTAGAAGTTAGTTCCAGATTAATTCTCTTCCCTTTGTCTTTGTTTATGATCCTGCAGCTCCATCAGTGAACAGTAAATGCACTTTAAGGAGCTTTAATGGAGAAATATTCTACTTTCTATTGCTCTGCTTCAGCCTCTACAGCTGTAGATCAATATTTAACTAAAGTCCTGCAGCTTTTGTTCTTTATCTGATTAATCTGTGGATCTTCTTTTGTCCACACGATGAAGATATTCAGCCTGTTGTCTCTGAAGAGGGAAAAAAACCTAAAAATATTAACAATTAAAAGGCAGGAATCTGAGAATTTAAACTTTTATTTTCTTAAAATGTGCTTTAGATGAAGTGATTTCTACGACTCCTTTATTATGAAACAGTGTCAGACATAAATGCATTTTGTCAGTATTAAGCTAATTATCAGATGAGTTGATGATTCATTTAACATTTGAGAACCAAGTGGCTCATTTCTGCAGCTCTGTTTGACATAAAACATCACTGGAGGTTTGTTGTTTTCCTCCTCGGCGACGATCAGCTGAGCGTCTTTGTTGTGTGGACGAAAGAAGACATTTGCAACCTTAAATATGTCAAAGAAATCAGTCGGATAATGAAGATAACGAACCGCAGCTGCAGGAGTTGAGCATGAAAATGACCTGAATGTCTTCGTTTTTCGATTCATCTGTCATCTAAAGTACAGATTTAAGTTCAAAGCTTAGTTCTAGTTTTTAAAATTCAACCTCAATCCTCAGATCTCAGTTTAAATTTCCTGATTCAACCTTCTTAAATGGGAATATTTTCTGTAAAAGTAGATATAAACACATCATCACGCCTTCGGTTCTGATTTAGTCCCACTTAGTTTTACGCTGTTGATGCTGAGGATGAATAAAAACGACTAGAACCAAACTTTGAACTTCATTCAGACGGTTTTCGAGGCAAAACATAAGAAAAAAACAGTTTAAATTCTCAGATTCCTGCTTCTTAAATGAGAATATTTTAAGTTTTTTTTCCTCCTGTGACACTTAACTTGGTTACCTTTGTTTTGCCGACTAGAACCAAACATTGAAGTTAAATCGATCGGTATTTAAGGTGACAGATGTCTTGTTTTATCTGCAAAACAAAGAGATTTAAGTAATCGCCAACTGTTTTGATAACTGGTTTGATATTGAAGACATCTATCCATCCATCCTTCCTTCCTTCCTTCCTTCCTAAAACTTTACATTTCCTGATTCCACCTTCTTAAATGTGAATATTTTCTGTTTCTCTACATAAAAACAACGACTCACTCCACCCAAAAACACGTAAATATGTATATTGAGGTTAAATAAAAGACCTAGAACCAAACTTTGACGCTGAAACAATCTGAAACACACTTTGACAGGCTGCCTTTTAGCACCAGGTGGGGATTTAATGCTGGTTTGGAGATGAAGTTAAATGAATGTTTAATATCTGTTCCTGTGTTTCCGTCAGGATTCCTCCGAGTCGTTCCACATGGCCACCAGCCCCAGCCGGCCCTCCCGCCGAGGAGACCTGACCTCCAGCCCCGGTCGAGACCTGCCGCCCTTCGAGGATGAGTCCGAGGGTCTGCTGGGCGAAGGGCCGCTGCCCGGCGAGGAGGAGGAGGACGGAGACGGGGAGGAGCTGATCGGAGACGGGATGGAGAGGTGAGGACGGATCCCAACCCTGAACTCGACTCTGTGTTTCAGAGCCTCTTCACGTCAACTTTCTCTGCTTCTCTGATCAGGGATTATCGGGCGATCCCGGCTCTGGATGAGTACGAGGCCGAGGGTTTGGACCTGGACGATGAAGATCTGTCGGAGCTGTCGCCTGGAGCTCGAGCTGCTGCCGAGGAGGCGATGAGGAGGAGGGACCGGGAGCAGGGGGTCAGCGGGAGGCTGAGGAGGGGACTGCTCTACGGTGAGACCAGAGTCCTGTACAGGAGGCCAGTTTGACAGATCCAGGCTTTGTGTGTGAGAGTCGGCCTGACGAAAACTAAAACCTCAGAGACAAGAAATGGTTTTAGACTTTCTGCTTCACATAAAAGAAGCTGTTTAAGGCGTCATGTGACTCTTCTTCTGTTTACTGAATATCCTCTGTAATAAACACCAATAGAACAATCGGTGTTCTATCAGCTGCAGCACCAGCAGAGTAAACGGACCGAACATAAAAACATATTTAATCGATTTCTGCATCACCAGCTAAAATGTGTTAGGTTTCCATGGCAACGCGATGCACACAGTGTGCGATACTGTAACTACATGGCTTCATCAGGTGGTTTTAGTAACGTACAGATCAACGGGTTTACAGATAAAACATTTTCCCTCAGCTGAGAATCGGAAGCGCTCAGCGAGAATCATCATAAAACAATTTGGTTAAAGGGAGACGCTTCGAAACTCTGAACACGACCTGCTCCGGACCGGGTTAGCTCCACAGCATCAGTTACCATGGAGATCTAGCCGCGCAGCATCAGTTACCATGGAGATCGAGCCGCGCAGCATCAGTCACCATGGAGATCTAGCCGTGCAGCATCAGTCACCATGGAGATCTAGCCGTGCAGCATCAGTCACCATGGAGATCTAGCCGTGCAGCATCAGTTACCATGGAGATCTAGCCGTGCAGCATCAGTTACCATGGAGATCTAGCAGGTTAAGAGAGAGAAGCTCTGACTTTAGGTTCATCATAGCTCAGTAATCAGCCCTCAGATTACAGGATGTTGGAGGGAGGAAACGTGAATATTTATGGTTTTTTAGCAGACCGCCGTGACTGAGGCAGTTTATTCCGTCTGATGTCCTTTTATTTTGCTAAATGAAGCTGCTGCCAGGTCGATGTAGAGAATAGAAATTACTTTGTTGATCCCCAGGAGGATCTTTTGTTGCTACAGCAGCAGACAGAGTAACTAGCGGAGTCACACATGGCTTCATGGTTGGTTTAGCTTTTAACAGAATCTGGTTTATTCTTGGTGAATTTTCAAACGAGACGTGTCGAATGTAATGGATTTTAACAGGACGTCGCTGTTTAAGCTTAGATTTGTTTGAGTTTCATGTCACAGATGAGCCCAAAAGTTGAAAATCTGACACTTCTTTTGGTTTTTATAGCTTCTGGCTCTGATAAATGATGTAATATTAGATTTTTTAAAAAACTTTTCTACCCTGACGACATGTTTTTGTTGTTTGAAGTGTCAATAATCGACTGTACATTCGCTGATTCACTGCTAACGGCTAATTCTGTGTCCTCTTAATGCTGCCAATCTGTCAACTCTTTAACAAATATGGGCTGAAAACACTGAACTCTAACAAAAGTGAATACCTTTGTTTGTTTTTCTGATCTCCAGACAGCGAAGACGAGGACGACGAGCGTCCGGCTGCTCGGCGGAGGCGACTGGCCGAGCGCGCGGCGGAGGGCATCGCCGACGGAGAGGAGGAGGAAATGATCGAGAGCATCGAGAACCTGGAGGACATGAAGGTTGGTAGTAGGACTGTAGAGAAGCTCTGATCCCCCTGGAGCTCCGCGGCGGACCGTCCCTCTAACGTTCCCCCCGTCTGCAGGGCCACACCGTCAGGGAGTGGGTGTCCATGGCGGCTCCTCGGCTCGAGATCTACAACCGCTTCAAGAACTTCCTGCGGACCCACGTGGACGAAAACGGCCACAACGTGTTCAAGGAGAAGATCAGCGACATGTGCAAAGGTAGGTAAATTAAAATGTGATTAATCATTCAGGCTGATGAAGCTCTGAGACTTTCTGCTGGTTTTTAAATGAATGAATCTGTGTTTGCAGAGAACAAGGAGAGTCTGGTGGTGAACTACGAAGACCTGGCAGCCAGAGAACACGTGTTGGCTTATTTCCTGCCAGAAGCTCCAACTGAGATGTTGAAGGTGAGTCTGACTTAGTTCCTGAAACCATCCTGTTGGACTTCAGTCTTATGTTTATCATGAAACGTGTT